>JANHFP010002850.1:80799-90958 GCA_032468135.1 Calamaria suluensis | reverse complement strand
TCATCATCATCATCATCATTATTATTATTATTATTATTATTATTATTATTATTGGTTGTTCATTTTCTTCTCCGCTCTCTTGGCAAAAGGGTAGGTTGACCCGAAGGCGACTGCATCGCGGGTTCGTTTCTTTTTGCAGCCGGTTCGGCTGTCTTCTCTTTCCGCGAAGGGGGGGGGAAATCCGCAAAACTATCGCGGATACTTTTCGGATTATAGTTCAGTGCTCACATTCCATAAAAGAAATAATATAATTTATATACAATGCCTTTCGGATTACGTTCGGTTAACCCGTCTCAATGGAAACCACTCAAAACAATGCTTTAAACCTTCTGGGCCCGGTACCAAAATCTTTTATTAAGGGGGGATGGGATGGGGTATTCCCCAAAGGCTATTTCAGAGGTTCCGATACCGGGTAGGAATTACAGGGGGGAAAAACACACACCTCCCTCTCTCTCTCTCCCCCCCCACCCCGCCTTCCCGCTACTTTAGACTCTGGGATGCACGACTCCCGCGCTAGCTTCGCCGAGAGATCTTAGCACTGTCGCCTTATTGCGCCTATCTTCAAGTCTTCGCTCCTGATTGGCTAGTGATGGAACGCTCTCCATCCCGATTGGTTCAAAGTGGAGAGTCGCTACATTCTCGGGATAGAACATTGTGTCGGCGGTCGCCATAGAAACTGTGGACCCGGAGAGGGGAAGCGAAAAGGAACGTTCTTCCTCGCCTCCTCCTCAGGCAGTTCATTATCTTTTTTCCCCCCTCTCTTCTTTTTAATATGCAACGTAATTTCTCACTCCCCCAGGTTATTGGCTTCTGGCTGCCTGAAGTAAGAAATCTCAAGCCGAAGTACAAACTTTAACGGGCCGGTTGGGAGAACGTTTTAGTAGCTATAATGATCGTAGGGGGTGGAGAATGCAAAGTGTAATTTGTCGGCTAATTGCTACACGGTAGGGAGTTTGGTTAAAATGAGGCAATACGGTATGAAATGCGAAGAGGGGAGGGGACGCTTTTATTTGGCATTCATACCCAGAACATATTAAAGCCATATTGAGTCTTTGATATTAATTATGCAGCTGGTAACCAGTGACAACAGTCATGGTGTTACAAGGCTAAAGTGATCTCCAAATTTAAGATAGGAATTTTTCCAATTGCAATGCCCAGGAACTGAGCTTGCCCTGTGGAATGAATTAACAGCCTTTCTCACGGTAGTGCATATTGAAAGAGACCTTCAGGTCATCTGTTTCGCATACAGATATTGGGGGGATTAAAAAAAAGAGGTTTTGATAAACATATGAATTTTAAAAAGCTCCTTCCATGGTTTTGGGAGATACTTTATAAGAGTTTAAAATTAAATTATGATTGTAATTACATTTAATTTTTTATTTTTTTTAAAAAAAAATCATTTTCCCCTTTTTGTCCAGATTCCAGATAACATTTTACCCTTGCTTTGCCTCTTTTCTGAAATGCAGCTACGGAAAGGCAACTCAAACTTTGCTCATCCTTGCTCCGCGTTCCTTAAGAATGGAAATAACATTTTGTCCTTTTACTTTTTACAATTAAAAAGCATTCTCGCCCCACAAAGTATTGGAGATGGTAGACTTTGAGCTTTTAGTGAGGAGAGAAAAACAAAAGTTACACAATTGGTATCTGCAATGGTATCTTCATATTAGTTGAACTATTGACTCTCATCACTTTCAGAAACATTAATTACAGTCATGAGCTGCCTAACAAAATGAGCCATAAGTGAAAACAAATCATTGGGTTCTTGGTGCTCTCTGAGCTCTGCTCTTTCCTTGGAGACATTTTATTACCAGGCAAGATTACATCAGTGTGAGAGAGTGTGGAGAATAGCTTTATGGATGCCTACCGATGGCCGAATTGTCTGAATATCAAACTTCCAGCAATTCCTGATATTTTTGGATTCAACTTGATCTAAAATGTACAGTTTCCCAGATGAAACTGTGGTTGGGCCTGTCCATGTGCTGCAAGATGAATAGACATGCATAATATGTCAATACATAAATCTCATTTACTTGCCAATTAAACAAATATAATACAAAACCTAGAAAGACAATGAAGGGCTTAGAATAGGATTCTTCCAGCATCCAATACCCAGATAAGCAGGAAAAAGTACTAGCAATCAAGGAAGAAACAATACCTTAATCAAAAACCACCCATCGAAGAAGCTACACTACCACTAAATCTGGCAGGACAGGCTACTATCTATAAACAGCCAGGAAACCTCATTCTCCCTCGTACTGATGATGATGCCTAGATTAGTAATTAAACATCTGCAACACCAAGAACCTAACTGATCCATCCTAAACTACATATGGAACCAGTCAAAATTAATAAATTACTATAAAGTTTAATCAAAGCAAAAGAGGAGTCCTGGGACTAAAAGCAACTTCCAAGGGCATTTGCTCCAGAGCTTGGAAGTGATTCCAAGCTTCACTGTTTCTGACAGTTGACCATCTATTAACTGAGGCATATTTAAAAGGGTCTCTCCTCTAGGTCTTAAAATTTCTGGAGAATTTCATATGGATAGAAGGAGTCCCTGAGATAATCAGTCCCTAACAATTTAGATATTTAAATATATTCTGTTCTCTGACCTTACTTGCCTGGATATACATAATCAATTCCAATTTACTTGATAGAATTAATGAGCATTCATAGCCTACTTCAGAGCTGCAGATCATGGATAGCTGAACAGATTTCTCCAGTATAATATATTGCTAAAATAATCTTAACCAAAATTAGAACTTTTGTCAGATTGAAAATTGCTGATCAGGAACAAATTCATTGCAGAGATGGCTAATTGATACAGAGGCCAATGATGGTTTGACAGAAAGCTGAATAGACAGCAAAGGTTTAAATTTCCATTAGCAAAATCTCTCAGGTCAATATTTGCACTAGATGTTATATATAATCTAAAACATGATCTTGCATACTAAACCCTTGAGCCTTTCCTCATGATGATGCTTTCCTGTTAGTAAAGATCATTTTGATAGCACGTATCCAAGCAGCAGATCTGCTAGCTCTGTTACTCTTCTTTGCCTCCAGCACGTTTGACAATACAGGGCAGTCCTTGCCCTACGGCCACAATTGAGCCCAAAATTTCTGTTGCTAAAGTGAGACATTTAGTAAGTGAGTTTTGCCCATTTTACAACCTTTCTTGCCACAGTTGTAAAGTGAATCACTGCAGTTGTTAAAAGTTAGTCATGCAGCTGTTAAGTGAATCTGGCTTCCCTATAGAAGGTGATCACAAGACCCTGGAACACTGCAACTGTCATAAATACATGCCAGTTGCCAAGTGTCTGAATTTGGATCCCCTGACCATGGGATATAGCAACAGTTGTACATGTGAAAAGTGGCCACGAGTCCATTTTTTCAGTGCCGTTGTAACTTTGAACTAAACGAACTGTTGTAAGTCAAGACTACCTGTACCAATGTGGTTTGTCATTGCATTTTGGAATGTTTCTCCCAAGTTCTGAAATCAAGTCTACAACCTGATTCTGTTCAACAGGCAGGCCTGACCCAAGTGCTAATATTAGTCACTTAATGGTCCAAACAGAGCAATCCAGGTTCAGCACCTGAAATTTACTCAATACATCAAATATTTATTGAGCATTCAGAACATTATATATGTCTTCAGGTGTTTTTTTTTTTATTTACAGAATTGAAGTGAGTCAACACTACTTCTTGGTGCTTCCTGTTCTTTGCTCATAGCAGAGAAGCCCAATTCAAAGGCATAAGAACAGCCTGGCAAAGCAAACAACTCTCCATTCATTTGCTTTATAAGGAAAAGATTGTACTAGTGCTCTCTCTCTATATATATTCCCAGTTTGGGAAAAACAGGCTGATACAAAGGTGGGGGGGGTCAAGTATATATGTATATATATGCTACTTGCTGTTGAACTATTGTTGTAGTTTAGCACACCCCCATAAATTAATTACTATCTGCAACTTCGAAAGGCTCCAGACTGGAGAGCACGGATCTCAACAACACTGAACTTGATAGAGCAAAGGTCTTAATGTAAACGAGGCAGTTGCACTTAGTCTGAATGTTATCAACATCAGAAGCATTCTGATAAGAGGGGGAGGAAAGGTTATAGCAATACTGTGATAACAAAGTTAAGGATGCTGACCATGAATAGGCTCATGGTTGGCAGGGGAGCTAAGTTTACAGGACCTACAAAGGCAGGGCAGCTGAAGAGAACAGAAGATAATGACTTGAAAGAGAGTTGGGCCTAGTAGATAGGAGGCACAAACAGAGAGGGGAAAAGTCTATTTAGATTCTGTAATGTACTAATCAGCTTTGGTTGCCACCCTGTTAGAAAAGATGTCAGTACCCCAGAAAGAGCAGAGAAGCAACAAAGATTATTAGGGGACAGGCTGCAAAACATATGAAAAACGGTTGCTGGAATTGGGCATGTCCAATTTAATGAAAAGAAGGACTAAGGGTTACATGATAGCAGTGTTCCAATATCTAAGGGGTTGCCACAAAGAAGGGGTATGTGTGTCAGTCTATTCTCCAAAGCACCCAAAGGCAGGAAAAGAAGCAAAGGATGGAAACTTTTCAAGGAGAGAAGCAACTGAGAACTAAGAAGTTTCCCAACAGTGAGAACAATTAATCAGTGGAACAACTTGCCTCTAGAAGTTGTGAATGCTCCAACACTGGAAGTTTTAAAGAAGAGATTGGATAGCCATTTGTCTGTAATGATATTAGGGTTTCCTGCCTAAGCAGGGGTTGGACTAGAAGACCTCCAAGGTCCCTTCCATCTGTTATTCTGTAGTCTATATTAAGTTCTTTGAATCTGACTTATGAACGGTCCATTTACTAGTTGAATTGTGATTCCTCAATTTAGTAAGTATGGCTTCTAATATTTGCCTTTATAACCCAAAAAGGTTGTATTTGTAACCCAAGATGTTAAACTAATTAGTCATTGTAATATTTAAGAACCTCAAGGCCCATCATCACTACAGTCATAATGATGCAACCATTACATTACAAAAAAAAGCTGCCATATAAGGACATATTGAGTAGACAAACTACTTCTTGCTGCAAATTACAGGGCATCAATCTGGCTGTAGATTCCATCAGGCCACAGAAACACACACTTCATATAATTATATATGTGATCTTCCCTTATACATGGAATAATTTTAAGACATATTTGCTGCTTTTCCTTCATAGTGTTAAAAATGGTGACCAACTAGTATAAACAGCTGACAACGGATTGCAATTCTGTGCCATCAGAAATGAATCAAGTTACCTGCATATTTTACAAACACTTTTAAGATGGAAATAAGTTAAAAAGCAAAGCTAGAAATGGACTTTGGTCAGTATTATGGCTGGCTAATATCCTCAGTATCATACAACGTTATCCTCGAATAAACTAAATAGGAACAAATATTACCTATGTAGATTTAGAATTTAACACTGTATTTTCATAAATATGTTTTCTTTTAGGATTACGTTTTTATTGCAGTGGGTACATGTAAAAAGGGAAGTAAGTAAGGGGAATTGATACAGAATACTGAATAACAGAATTGCAAAGGATCTCGGAGGGCCTCTAGTCCAATCCCCTGCCAGAGCAGGATACACTATAATGAAAATCCTCTTGCGTCCAGGTTAGTATACATGACATATATTTGATTTTATAGAAAAGGAATTCTTAGACGATTTTAAAAAATCCCTCAACTCATTGGCTGACTCTATATATATTACTATGATTTCTTGATATCTAAGGCCTCCCTTGAGTGATATATGACACCTAAATATGTCTATGTCATTTTTTGACAAAAAAACCACCAAAAAAAAACCAGTTTGCCACTGTTTTCCCTGGATGTTATTTTGACTTGAAAGCCCAGATTATAGTTCCGGTGTTCCCCATTCATATGAGATCCAACAAATAATCCAGTTAGATTTCAAGATCAGTCACAATCAGGTAATAGATCACAATTGCTGCTGTTCTTCAATAGGGTCAGCTCTAAACCGTGATTTTCAAACTGGGTTGGCTTAATAAACTCATGTCCAGTCTAAACAAAGTCATTGCCAGGATGGGCAATTGTACAGGTTGATTGAATGAACAAATATGAAGCTATGGAAGCCTAGTTTATTCTTTTGCATCTTTGTTTCCCAATAAAAGAATCTTTTAGTCCTATTGTTCTAAAAGTCTCCATGCGGCTGTTTCATCTTTTCCCTCAATAGATTTGTTTATTAATTTATTTTATGGAGATAAAATGTCACAAGCAAGAAGGTAAGAAAGGGTGAGATTCTTCTAAGCTGAAGGCAATGCTTGGAATCCATGTTCCTCTCCACCATTCTTCCCAGCTGCCCAAAGTTTCCATCCATGAAAAGACTCCAGGATCTGCAAACACCTCTAGTAGGATGTCTATGGAGATTCTCAGTCATTCAAGTCATGGTTGTCCCAAAGGTGCTTTTTCTTTTCTTCAAGACAACTGGACTTTCTGGTTTTCCTTTGAAGACGTTTCACTTTTCATCCACGAAGCTCCTTCCGCTCTTCTTCAGAACTGAAGAAGCTTCTTGGATGTTGCAATCCAAGAGGCAAGCTTTGCAGTGGTGGCAAAAATGTCTGCCTAAGCAAAGTTTATTCAGGTTTTTTATACAGAAGGAAGAAACTGAGGGCGCAGATGCAGCATTGTTATTGGTGAGGTCTGCTGGACACTTCCTCCTATCCCTATGGGCATCTTGTTGGTGGGAATTAGGTGATCTCACTCCCCAGGCAGAGTTTATTATCTTATTCCCATTGAGTTCACCTGGCACTACCAAAACAGAGTGTGAGCTCATTGCGATAACAGGAGCAGTGTAATTGGGGGGGGGGAGGCAGTTTGCTGCTCTAGCCCCCCCCCCCTTTACTGCTCCATTACAGCACTTGGATGAGAAGCAAAACATCTTAAAAGGAAAACCAGGAAGTCTAGTTGTCTCTTGAAAAAGCACCTTTGGGACTTCCAGTAGGTGTTTGCAGGCAACAAACCAATGAAAGGGAGCACCAACTTTCCTTGCCGTATGAAGGATCCACTACAGAGGCACACTGTGATCAAATTCAACCATTGGGTCTTCACAAGATCCATTATAACCATCCTAGGCATGGATCTGAGAACACTGTTGCTATGTGCCCTAAGATACATAACTATTGAGTTTACAGCCAGAACTCTGGCAACACTCACAGGTCAGTGCCACAATTCAAAGGCTTGAGCATACACATAGTAAATGAAGGCTGCACACCCAGCATTGTTTTTAACATTCCACACACCCCCTTTCCATACAATCAGCCAGCCAATGATAATAAATCTCCCTGATGCAGTTTCAAAGTCTACTTACCAATGGTTTGGAACAATGCCATATTTATTCCATCAACTCTCATTAGGTTCATTAAAAGAACGCGATAGTATCAGAAGGTAGAAAGCCTCCATGGAGACTATGATAGTAAAAGGGGAGATGGTGAGCTTAATCACACTTGACAGCTTTATACCAGCTTTTATGCAAGTGGCCTTTAAGCACTCCGCAAAGATTACTTCGTTCATCTCCTTTGCAATGGGAGGATAATGAACTCATTCAGACTCCGCAAACACTGTAAACTTGCAATCCAGCAAAGACCCCTTTGCTGGGGAAGATTGAGGGCCAAAGAAGAAGGGGACGGCAGAGAACGAGGTGGCTGGAGGGAGTCACCGAAGCAGTTGGCATGAGCTTGGGTGGACTCCAGAGGATGGTGGAGGACAGGATGGCCTGGGGGTCATGATGGGTCAGACACGACTTCGCAACTAACAACAATAAAAAGATCCCTTCAAATTATTGATATGCTCTTATCAGCAGATTCTACAAACCCTTCATTTTCTGCATTGCTCTCCACCGGCATAATTACTAACTTTGATTTTATTTGGCATCCAATATAAGCAATGGCTGCTTTAATTATCCCAAGTCTGCTTACTTGTGACAAGTGAAGATATGTAGTAAAATTAAAAATAGAGGCTGCAATCCATCCAAATCTGACTGCTGAAACCTTTGCTCAAATTTAGCCCATATTGCTGTTGAAATCATCTTGCCCGTAACCATGAGAATTAGAAACTTTAAAAAGGGGAAAGCACAAAATCTTTTTTTGAAATCAGCTTCTGTGTCATATGCAGAGGTCGGCTGCTGCTGGTTTGGACAGGTTCGCCTGTACTATCCTGTCCTGTATATCAGGAGTCTCCAACCTTGGCAACTTTCAGACTTGTGGACTTCAACTCCCAGAATTCCTCAGCCAGCTTTGCCAGTCTGAAAGTTGCCAAGATTGGAGACCCCTGCTATATATCTCACTCTCTGGCTTGGTTGCTCACCCAACACACACAGCTAATTTCCATGCCCCTCCCACTCTACTTACCATGGCTGCCTGAGAAGGTGTGCTGGAAGCTGTGTGTGTGAAATTGCTAGATTTGAAACTGCGCGCAAGCGTGACACACTCGCTCACCTTTTTGGTTTTGCACTGGGCCAACCGGTTGTTAAATTAGGTGAAGCCCACCTCTGGCCAATACAATGTACACTCCAGAATCTCGCTTTGGACAAAATTAATTTTTGAGTAGGAATATACGATTTCCCAAGAGTTCTTTTTCAAGAGGCAGCTGGACTTTCTGGTTTTCCTTTGAAGACATTTCGCTTCTCATCCAAGAAACTTCTTCAGCTGCAAATCAACTCTTCTTGGATGAGAAGCAGAATGTCTTCAAAGAAAAACCAGAAAGTCCAGCTGCCTCTTGGAAAAAAGCGCCTCTGGGACAACCATGTCCAGGATAACTGAGAATCTCCATAGACGTTTAGGAATATATGATGAGCAGATAATGTAGAATTATTATATAATTTCAAAACATCTGATCTAGCTTAATGAATTTCACTACAGTATGTTATTTAGGGCATAAAGAGTTGTCTTAAATCTTACAAAGCAACCCAGATTTGTAAATAAAATGCAAATTGAGAGGGAATTGCTTAATTAGCATAATTTACTAAACAAGTTAATATTTAATTTTCTTCAGCCTAGCATCTTTCAGATATGTGGACATTACTTCTCAAAGTTCACAGCTTTTTGATTATTCTTCAAAATCCAGAGTTGTGAATTCCATTTATCTGGAGGTAACAAAATTGCAGAGGACTGGATTATCTGTTTAAAGATTATTAAATTAGGACTACTGGATCCAGGTTGCAAAAATATGGACAATCATTCATTGGCAGCACTGATTGCAAGAAAACTAGTATTCTGAGTGTCAATCAGTTGATATCCAGGTTTTTAAAAAGGTATCCTGGATTTTGGGATCTTAATTAAATTAGTAAAGAACTGTATGGACAACTTAGAGAAAGAGGAGGAAAGAGTGACACATCCCATCCTCCTCCTAGAGGCACAGTTTGTCTGGTGTTTAGAGTTTAAGCTGGTTAACAGCCAATGGGGTGCTAGATTAATTCTTCCTTGCAGTAAAGGTAATATAATTTTTTTGAGTTTTAGCCACTGGAATGCAGCATCCTTTTTCCTGTTAGCCTTCTAATACCCTTATTGGAACAAGTTGTTTTGCTAATGATCCCCAGCCTCCCTGCCGGAACACAACCTGATGTTTCTTGATTGAGTCAAGGAAATCAACTGCAAGAATTCACTCTTCACACTGTAGAGATATACCATAGATATATTTGTGTTGCATATATAAGACAACTTTACATAATGCTCTGAACACCACATTTTTTTCCAGCACTCATTCTTTGGAAAGGGTTGCAGCTGATGCTCTGTCTAGTTGTTCCTCTGAGCACAGTACGCGGAATAAACTCCGGGAGTCCCTTTTCCAGGTTGAGGTACTTAACTCTTTTCCCCAGTCCCAGTGTCTATGCTACGTGTGACGGGACTGATCCTAACCAACTGTGTTGTTGGTGTGCCATACCTCATCAAAGAGCATTTCCATTGGCTTTGTTTCTTCTTACATCAGTGCAGACCTTAAAACGGAAGGGTACTTTTTAAAACCAGACAACCCCCCTCATCTTGATCCAGGAAGTTAAACCATCTGCAGGTTTTGAAATGCTTGGATCAAACCCCGAGACCAGAGTCTTTTTAAAACCTTTCTGAAGTTGCTTCAGAACTTCAGCTAGAGCAGAGGTTCCCAAACTTGTCCCAGTGATCAGAGTAAA
>JANHFP010002849.1:0-11953 GCA_032468135.1 Calamaria suluensis | reverse complement strand
GTTGACATCATGCATGTCACTCACTCACGTCATTCTGCCCAAGCTAATTTTGGAGCATTCTCTTGCCCCACTCTCCAACATGGAGGGCTGTGCATCCCCCCCCCAACTAATCCTCCATACAAATCACCTGCCTGGTTTCTGCAAAGGCAGACCTCCCCTGCAGGGTGATCCAAAGAGGGGAGGGGAATGCTGCAGAAAAAGACAGCATGGAAGACAGGCAAGCATGGCAGGGCCACGGATCAGTTTGGGAGTGTGGCCAGCCAGCAACACTACCGGTTCTGCGAGCCTGCCTCAATCTCAACTACCGGTTCCACCGAACTGGTCTGAACAGGTAGCATTTCAGCCCTGGCCTTCTCCAAAGCATCTTAATGGCTTTGCATCCAAAACATTTCATCTACTTAATTAAAATATGAAACTGAGACTGGAAAGACTTGTTTTTCAAGGCTTTCCTAACCATGATAACCTACAACATTTAAAAAATAGAAAAAAACCACACAGGAAGATAGAAAAAAACAGAAACCAATACACATAAAACAGCAGTCCAGATAAAAACAGATCTATCAGTAACATTAATATAACCAAACCGGGGCCAGCCACACTCTTTCATCTTCCAAACTATCTGACAGCGTTGGTGTTGTGGGTTTAAAATGAAAATCTCCATGTAAGCTCCTCTCTAGCTTTTACTTGAACAGCAGCGTCTATGTCTAACATACGTTTATCTTAATATTTGTGATTTTGCAAGGTATATTGGATCATATAATAACAGTTAAAGAAAGATAGAGGAACCACAATAATCATGCTTTCCATGTTTTTGTTTTTGCCCAGTGTTACATTAATTTTTAGTTACACAATATATAACTGCCATGGAGTTGTCTATATACCTTGTATACATGTAGAGTCATAAACATATTGGGGCGAAATAGCCATCAGACTCACTTTTTTCTTCTTGATGCTTTTTCCAGTTGGCCATTTTCAGAGCCCTTAAGCAAAGACATTTTGCAATTCCTTCCCTGAAAAATCACTCTTAGATAGTAAGAAGAAACGTAGCTTGGATGTCAGGGAAAAATTCTCATAAAAATTTATATTTTGGTCCTGAAATGTTCAGAACGGATGAATACAATACAACCCAAGATCAAACTGAAAATCAGTTCAAAAATGAGCACATTAACAGGAAATACATTATCGTCAATTTCAGCAAGTGGTAAGTTTTTTTTTTAATAAACAAGTTGCTAAAGAATTGTTTTGCATCCGAAGGACTAGGAAACAATACATATTCAATAAATGATAAACAGCAAATAGCTGTGCTGCCTTGCATCCTCTTTCTACTACCATACCTGAATGCTACAGTGTAGTTCAGAGCAATATGAGAATGTATAATCAACTTGTTTATAAATTTAATATGTATGTCCAGTTTGACAATTTGGTAATGAACTCTTGGAAAAACATTATCTGGAGATACTTTCTGAAAAAAAATGTAAAATAAGAGCTAATGAATACAATCTGTACAATTTCCAGAATCAGAGGCTGGCAGTAACAATCATAATAAGTTGCATAGGGGTTATTCCCAACTGTAATGCAAGGCTATCTGTGTGTTTCAAAAAAGGTCAAAATGGTTTATGGAGTTTTGTTATATCACTGTATTGCTTTATGGTATTTTGAATGTAATCTGCTCTGAAATCTAATTAGGCAGATCATAAATATTTGAACATTTTTTTAAAAAAAGTGGCTGGTCATAATTTTGACAAATGGTATTTGCTTTGCTTCTGGAAATCCATAAAACTCCACATTAAATGAATGAATGAATGAATGAATAAATGAATGAACGAACGAACGAACAAAAGAACGAACGAACGAACCAACCAACCAACCAACCAACCAACCAACCAACCAACCAACCAACCAACCAACCAACCAATACAATCAATGTATCTTGGGGCATCTATTCTCTTGCATACTCACTGACACACAGTAAAGCCACATGGCAAGAATTCCTCAAAGAATATACTCAGTTGATGTCTACCATCTCTCTTCTCAGTAGAGGCTTTACAGTCACAGTGGGGCTGGCAGAGGCTTTTGCAGTCACAGCAGGGCTGGCAGAAAATCAACTTTAAAAGAAATTTGTTTTTCTGAGCAAAATTCTGTGGACTGGCCTTGGCCTCTTCAACAGGCTCCAGGTAGCAATGATGAAGTTAGAATGCACCACTTTACTGAGTAGCTAATATATATCTGGAGACAACCCCAGCATGTTGCAAAGCTCCTGAACAGTACAATGTTAGGACAGAAAGAGAAGGAAAGACCCACCTATAACTAAAATCAATATCAGCACTGTTGTGGAAAGGATTGGTTTCTTGTAAATCTTGACTATATCTGTTGCTTTGTTCCTCTCAGTTGCAGAGGGAAGACTGTGGAAGAAAAAGTATGCCTATCTATTGAAGGGACAGGCATACTGATGAAAGAAACAAAGCACCCTAAGACCAATTAAATTTTATTTAACTATCTTAGGAGGCAACAATTACCCCAAACCAGCCTGCTCTGACTAGATTACTGGAGTGGTGGAACCAATTATACAGTGAGATAGTGAGCTGAATGTATTTTAGCAAGCACCCATCTGTTGAGGGTTTTTTAATTGGCATTAATTTGGATTTCTGCACTTAGCACAGTTGGACTTCATGGCCCAAATGGCATCTTTTCAGCTTGATACATCTATGAGACTTTGCTATTGAAGTTCAGGGTCTTTTGCTAGACAGGGACAGGTTTCATTAGCTGTCACTAAGCTAGTGTCAACTTAGCAATATTTAAAGGGTAAAGAATTATGCTACTTTCAGCTTGGCTGAGCTTCTTTGCATATTTAAGCTTCAGAGGCTATCACACTGCTCTTATTCTGAGGGAAGGTGTCTGTAACATGCCATGTTAAAGGGTGTATAGTCGATAGTACCCTTCCCTTATTATTTGGCTTTTGTAATTCACCAATCACTTTCCCTGTCAAATTTCACAGTTCTCTCTTTTAGAGACAATCTTGCTACTGTTTGCATTATCACTCCTGCTGGGATGATGGATAATGAACTGACTTTATGTATGTCAAACTGGACGAGAGTCGTGACATTTTAAAATTTGTTTTCATTCTTCTCCAACTTTTGAATGGGTAAGCAAGAGGCCTGAATCTTGAGAGCTATAAAGTCTTATGTTTGTTGTAGCCAAACAGGAGCGTGGCATCTTTTGCCTAGTTAAAGAACTAAACCGCTGCTTCCCCATCCTTTTCTTTCATTGGCCAAAGCTTATCAGAAAGTTCCTATTTATAGAAGAATCCCTATTGCAATTGTGTAATGAGTTCATGTGTCATTACTCAAAGAAAAACACCTTTACTCAATTTTGGGTAATTTATCCAGGTTCAGGAAGCACTGGACTAAACCATGCACATGTCCGATGGGCTGTCTTAAAAGGTTGTTTATTTATTTATTTATTATTTATTTATTATTTGAATTTATATACCGCCCCATCTCTGAAGACTCGAGGTGGTTGACAGCAAATTAAAACATATAATATACCTGCTCTCCTGATACAAGATCTGTCATTGAGGGAACCCGAGGCCAGGCCTGAGGGCCATCCCTGGAAAGGGGGGGACATTCCCTAGGGTCCGAAGTGTCGCTGCGAAGTATGTCAGTCTCATGGAGGTCTAGGGCATACAGTCTATGTGTGGTAAATCCTGAAGCCCCTTCACCGAAATGTTGTGATACATTTTAATTAAATGAGTACAGAGTCAGAGATTGATTAACCCAGTATTGGTCACTTCATTGTGCTAAACATAAAAACAGATCTTATCCCTCAGAAGCCCTCTTATATTTAATTTGCGGTGATGAAAAAGTGAGATCAATGGTCTCTTGAGGCTGCAATCAAGGGAAGTTGGCATCAGCAGTCTATCTAAATGTCAAGCACTTAGCCATCTCCCTCACCTTTTGAGGTTGTGGATTCATCTCTTGGAGATGAATAGGATTTTCCTAATCAATCCACACTGATTGAACAGCAAAATAATAATGGGTTTTTGCACACTGCATAGTATTAAATTGTCATTTGTTCATTTGCTTTTCAACTATATTTTATTAGAACTTTTCAATGTAATTAAATATACAGAAGAAATGCAAAGATAGAAAATAAGAAACAGATTAAAAAAGAAATAAGAAAAAAACATACAATTATGCTTTCTTTCTATTGAGTAAATATTACTTTTCTTCAACCTTTTGTCTTTTTAAATCCTGAAACCATCAATTTGACTCCCCCCCCCAGCAAAATGTCCATATAATGTTTCCAGTCTTTCAGGAAAGACTTTATCATTTTTAAATCTGAACTAACTGGTCACATTCACCATTTTTGTACTTCTTTTTGGTGCAAATAAAATAAGGTAAATAACATACAACCTAAATGTTTTACTTTTACATAATATATACTAGCCATTTCTATAACAATAAACCTATCTAATCAGTAAAACTCAAAATCAAAGTTTCATTTCCGTCCCACCTCGAGCAGAAAGTCCAGAAGCAGTTTCCAAGTAAAAGGTAAAGGTTTCCCTCACACATATGTGCTAGTCGTTTCTGACTCTAGGGGGCAGTGCTCATCTCCATTTCAAAGCCGAAGAGCCAGAACTGCCTGAAGACGTCTCCATGGTCATGTGGCCGGCATGACTAAACGGCAAAGGTGCACGGAATGCTGTTACCTTCCCACCAAAGGTGGTCCCTGTTTTTCTACTTGCACTTTTACGTGCTTTTGAAACTGCTAGGTTTGGCAGAAGGTGGGACAAGTAACGGGAGCTCACCCCATTACATGGCACTAGGGATTTGAACCGGTGAACTTCCGACCTAACCAAAGTCCATCAGCTTGCTCTCCTGCTTATAAAGCTTCAACCCCATAATTAGAGTAATTACAGGTTACATCTGCTTCAGCTTAAAAACATAAAGCAAACTAGGATCCAGAGTTCCATAGACTCAACAGAAGCCACGTTTTGCCTTTGACCACGAGAGACAGAACTTAAAAGGATTTGTTGTTACAACCAAAGAGTGGCTCTTCAGACAGGAGCAAAGAACCAGGCGAAGAAATGTTACAAGTGGTCCTTGGCTTACGACTGGTGGCTTAGTGACTGTCTGAAGTTCCAGTGAACCCATCTGCGGGATATTTCTGACCCAGGTTCAAAGTTCCAATGGTCTCTCTGCCCCCCTCTCAGGGTCACGTGACTGCATTTCAGGCACTTGGCAGCTGGGCACATAATTATGGCTGTTTGGCTTAATGACCAAGGTGTTCACTTAATGACCACCAAAAAAACAGTTGTAAAATGGGGTTAATCACATGCTACAAAAAGCCATAAAATAGGGTTAATCACATGACTGATGCTTTTTTGCCACCATCACGTGGTAATGGGTAGTTATGACATGATGGGCAGGCTTCAATTATGATCATAACTCAGGGATTACCTGTATTTGAAGAAAGGCAGCTTCTCAAGTCAACCATTAAGCCATTAAATTCAACCTGAATTTAATCTCCCTGTTTAGGATTCTCTCATGAATATATAGCTATTCTCCATTGATGGCTGCTTGGTTCACAATAATGTCTTGGTGGAAAGGTTTAACAAGGGTCAGCTATAGCATATACTACAAAGAGGCACCGTGTTGAATCTCTTAATACATTTTAACAACTATTTCACGGTGGAGTTAATCTTTGGAATTTCTTTGCTCAAGGGTCAGCACTTTAATTGAAGGTACCGAATTTGAAAGATTTATTACTTAGAATAACAGGCCATAATCCCTGTATTACAGTAATACCTCTATATATATTCTTCCTCTGTTCTAAAAACTTAAGTTAGCACCATATCCCACAACACTGTGAAATCACACAACTGCAAGCTTTTGAATGTGGCATGTGCAGTCTGTCAGCATTACACTATAAATTGGACAAATTGGCTAATCCTTACGTAAAAGAACGGAGACAAAATGCAATATGACAGGATTATATTTGTTGGAAGAAATGTCCACCTGGGTTCAGTTCCAAGTGGGCAGAAAGAGACTGGAAATGTGGAAGCTGATTGGAAAGATGGTTTTTAATGGTAGGCAGTGTTAGAAGATAATATATCCAAGTGGGGAAACAGACACTGGAAACATGGAGACTGCTTGGAAAGATGGTTTAATAGTGGTCAGGAGTCACATGGCTTGAGCTCCTGATCAGAAAAGGGCTCACATGCTTCAAGGTGAAGAACCCAAAGGCAAGAGAGACTGAGTTTGCTGAGGTCCTGAGTTTATACCCTTTGTGGTGCCCCACCCTAGTGCTTCCTGTTCCTGTGCAAGAAATGTATCCTGATTGATTGTGAGACTTCCAGGGGGGTGGGGGTCTTGGTTAACTCTGTAGGCTGTCTCCCAAGCTTGCTTGAGCCTTGGCCATGTGAGTGAGCTGTATCATGTTTAGTTTCTATTGCTATTGTCTTCCAAATGGGATCTTAATGGCCCAACTGGCCCAAAGGTGGGAGCTATTAAGAGTGAGTCTATTTCCTGCCTAAAAACATGTTTTTCTACCAAGGGAAATATAATATTCTGTCTTTTTAATATTTCTTAAAATATTTCATTCTTCTATGAGAGGGGTGACTGCTAACTTCCTACAGCAGGACCTCATGGTTTTGAGATTCCGGGCAAAAAGGGAAGAGATGCTGAGAGTCCCTGGGTTTTATACTCTCTCTGGCTTTGAACTTCCTGGGGCACAGGAAGAGTATCCTGATTGGTTGCTGTCAGAGGTCATAGCTAGCTTATTGGGTGGTCTGTGTGTTACGTTTGGTTGAATCTTGCTGGGTGATGATGTAATGAAAGGGCTTTGGGCAATTCCTACCATGGATCTGCCTGAAGGAGGTAGATCTTTGTTATGCTGAATACACTGGCCAAGGCCTTAATGGCGCATTGACAAATGGGTGTATGTGTGTGAATTTCTGCCTCCCTTTTAGGGAAAATATTCTGCCCTTTTAATATTTCCTAAAATATCTCATTTTCCTAGGAGAGGGGTGGGTGCTGACTTCCTACATATTCAAACATCAGTTGCTAGGAGAGTCCATCACAGGCTTCAAGCAGGAAATTATTGAGCAAAGAATTTGCAAAAAGCCAATTTCATAATGAGGCCGCTGGGCGAGAACTTTTAATTTTTTAAGTCACACTATAAATGTTAATTGATCAAGGCAAGATATTATGGCTAACAAGTCTTTTGTGAACAGCCATTGTCTAAACATAATATTCAGGCACTGTACTCCTTCCATTCATTTCTCCTACTTTCTCCCCACTCTAAACACATCTGTCCTTCTCTGTCTCAGAATAATACTCTGTGCATCTGATCAAGTATCTCAAAGGTGCTTTTTCAAAGGCAACTGGACTGGGTTTTTTTCTTAGAAAAAACAGTCCAGTTGCCTTTTGAAATAGTTCCTTTGAGACAACTATGACCTGGATGAATCTCCACAGACATCTGATCAAATGGATTAAAGTGCATATTAAATGTGTTAGTTTTTAAACCACTGCAAAACACCTTTTTTTTTGTTGAAAAATGGGTCACTCTGTTACTGTCTAGACCAGCGATGGCTAACCTTTTTGCCATCATGTGCCAAAAGCAGGGGGAGTGCAGGGGGTAAGGTTGCCTGCATTCCCACTCCCATAATTCTATGCCTACCCCCCCGCGCATGCACATGCTTCCTGCTTTTGGCCTGGTGGGTCCAATAGGCTGCTTTTTGCTCTCTGTTGGCTCCAGGACCTCTCTAGGAGTCTGAGGAGGGCAAAAATGGGCCTTCCCCACCCTCCTGGAGACCCTCCAGAGGAGAGAAACAGCTTGTTTCTTGACTTCCAGTGGGCCCGAAAGCCCCAAAAATAAACTGGCCGGTGCACCCAACCATAGACATTGCCAGTTTCCAAACACTATTGCAAGACTTAAAAGCTGCAAATGGACAAGCATAATAGAAAGTATGACATAATGTATAAGTAGGGTTAAGTGTGCTCTTCACTTTAAAAAATGTCCTGTGCCTATTTTATATTAATTTATGCTGTGATGGTCTATCCTACACTAATTTAAAAATCAATAGGGAAACAGTTTTGCTTAAAGAAGTGCTTGTAAGAACTATTTTGTACTATTAATTATTCAGAATATAACCCCTGCATAATCTGAACGGTAAACTGCATTTTATGATATTTCAGTGTTTCTTCACATGTAATTATCTATATTGTAGATAAGTGACATTCACCCACATAGTTTAACTTGTCTCTACTCAAATAATAACGCTAATAACTCAAGCTCTTAGCAACACAATTCCCTGAACAAAAGCCAGGACAGCAATTTACTATCCATCAGAATTAGAAAATAGAAGCTATTTCTGGTAAAGAGGAAAACCGAGATGCTTGTAATTATGGATAATAGACCAAAAAGGATATTGGATTATCAGAGATGACATCAAATCCCAAAGCAATGTTTAGATTCTTGCCCTTAGATTTTCAAACTTATTTTTGCTGTCTTTACTGGATTAAAAAAAAGTTTTTAAAAAGTGAATGCCATATGTTGACTTCTGCAGCTCTTTTTTGTGGGTGAGATTTTAGAATAGTCACATAGCAAAACCCGATGGTTCCGTATTTGTGCTTCTGGAAAAGAATGGAATGAAATGGAAGATGAAGACAAAAATTTAGTTTCTCTGTACCATTTCTCTGAGTCTCATTTTTGACATTTGTAGACAGCTCTCAAGGCTCCCGCTAATACACAGTTCCATATTTCATTCAATATGGCAGTCTATATCATACAAACTGCCAACCAGGGTATGTTCTGATTTGAATGCATCCTTCAGCTTTTCTTGATTTATTAGTACACTGAAGGAAGGGTGGAAAGAGGATAATTTGAATGTTTCCTTAAGCTGTATTTCTAAATCAGGCAGAAGAAAAGACTGTTTATAATATTTATCAAGTGTTGAGAAGGATGTTGTCAGAAAAACATTAGGAAAATTCTCTACAGATGAACAGAATTTGGAAATGGGTCACTTTCATTGAAGGTTTGCTAGAAAAGACCAAACTATCATGGTATGGGTCTTATTTAAGCATGCTACTTCACTGCAGAATCTGGGTCCAATGTAGAATAGCTATGATATAAGATTATTTTTTTCTGGAATTCAGAACCAATAATAATCAAACAACAGCATCTGTCTATCCCAGGTTCCTGGGAAAGACTTGATAGATGGATAAAAATGTCAAATGCAGTCTAAGCATCTGGCTGAATATGCAATGAGCCATAATAATAATATGTGGCAAAAGAAAGCAGAGATAGTTCCAATAGTTTCAGGTGTCTTGGGTGCAATTCCAAAACATCTGCAGTACCACTTGAACACCATCAGCCTTGACAAAATTGCCACCAGTCAATTGCAAAAGGCAGCTTTATTTGAAACAGCTACATCCTGTGATGATACATTAACACCACCAAACAACAACATCTGCCTATACCAGCTTCTTTGAAAGGATTTAATAGGTGGATAAAAATGCTAAATCCAATCTAAACATCTGACTGACTGCAACTAATTAGTAAACATGCCTGCCGCTCAACTCTCAACAATACAATGGCGGAAAAGTTAACCCTTATTTGAGCACTATTGTCTATTTGAGCATAGATAGTATTATTTAAAATGCTATCAAATTCCAATTTGCTTCATGATTCATTTTTTTTCTAGCAACTAGTTACCTTGTCATATAGTTAAAAATGTACCTTTGGAACACATATATAATGTAATCTATATACTACTAAAACTCTTGCATCTGTAACCCTTAACTGGACAAATGGTGCATCATTATACAAAACATTTTCAACCAAGATAGCTGAAATAGGACTAAGGTACAGAATGGGTGGGACCTATGACTCCTGAGGGAATGAAGTTTGGGAAAGTTGTGGCTACTTTAGTGCTGTCAGGCTACTGCTGCTTCAGCAACAGTGAGTTGCAGTCTGGCAGGGTGGGAAGGAGGGAGGGGAGAGGATGGAAGGGAATGAGAGAAGGGAGACTGAGTGATGGAGAGAGGGGAAAAGGAAGGAAGAGGGAGGAAAAAGAAATAGTTCTAATGCTCACTGGCAGTTTCTCACAAGAAAACTCAATGAGGAAGCCAACAAGAAGTCAAAAATTTTCCCATTAAATTTTGCCCACCCGCAATCATTCTATTTTTCTGATTAGATAAGGAAATATCTCTGATATTATGACCGAACAGGTCACTGGTCCAGTTGTTTCTAATACCACAGCATCTGAAACATTACATCTTACTTGCTCAAACCATGGTTGGCATCTTTGAAAGGTCCAATCACTTGAAAATTGCTTGTCATTTACTTTACAAATTGTTGAACTGACAAGTGTCACAATATTGGGTAAGTTTCCTTCAAACCTTACCAAAACAATACAAGGTTAAGGACTACAAAACATTATTTTAAAATAAACAGCAAAAGGGTGATTTTGATTTTGGAAAGTTACAGACAGATTAAAAGTTCAGATGGATTTGAAATAAGATTTTGGAATTAGTTATAGGAATCCTTCCCATGGGAATTTTTTTCCTTTCGAATTCTCTTTAAAAAACATGATAGGATGAGACTTTGAAGTTTGGACACTAGAAGGAACCAGAGGAACTAAAATTACAATTAAAGGAGAAATTTGACTTACTGGTACTTCTTCTTTAACAACTGGTTGCTTAGCAGCTATTGAAGATACAATGGACTCTCAAACCCAGTTCCTGAGTTCTAACTGCAGCAACTCCCCCCCCCCAATCACATGGCTGCATTTTGGACACTTAATCTAGGACTGAATCCAAAAGAACTGTTGTGCCACATATTTTAAGACTTACTTACCTCAGGCTGAAACTTGTTCTTAGGTGAACTTTCTTTAAAGACTCTCTGGAATGGTTTCATCTTGAAAGCATGCACATATTTTCTAAGGAAGTAAACGGAAAAAAAAGCTTTTTGAGATAGTATCAATTCAAAACATTACTACGGTATGTAGTAGCTACATGTGATGATCATGGATGATCACGTAAGTATATGCCTGACACCTTTTACTAATTCTAAAAAGAACGTCCACAAATTTGATACAAAGACTATCATGCTTTTACCAACCCTACATGGTTACCATTTTTATATGGCATTTATTTCCTGCTCACCTGTA
Organism: Calamaria suluensis; assembly: GCA_032468135.1. Lineage (NCBI taxonomy): Eukaryota > Metazoa > Chordata > Lepidosauria > Squamata > Calamariidae > Calamaria > Calamaria suluensis. The sequence goes on along the minus strand of JANHFP010002849.1, from coordinate 780 downwards.
ATACCTGCTGTTTTTATGTTTTCTGTTTTATCATATTTTTTGTGTGCCACTCAAAAGTCTCTCTTGGTGAGATGGGTGACTGTATACATTTGATTAACATAAAAATAAAAACCACCTAAAAGCAGGCAAGCCTAATTCTGAGCAGAAGCACTGTAGCTGCACAAAGTTAGGGAATGGGCTGCTTTACTATTGGTAGAATTTCTCAGCTCTTGAACTCTGCCTGTTACCTGCAGAGATTCTATCAATGATGAACTACCGATTTACAGGTGGTTTTTTTTTATGATGAGCAGGAATGGTACCAAGCCAACTTTTGTGATTGCAATGACCTTTAAAGGTAAAAAGGTAAAGGTTACCCATGCACATCTGTGCTAGTCGTTCCCGACTCTAGGGGGAAGTGCTCATTTCCGTTTCAAAGCCAAAGAGCCAGCGCTGTCCGAAGATGTCCCCGTGGTCATGTGGCCGGCATGACTATACTCCAAAGGCTCACAGAATGCTGTTACCTTCCCACCAAAGGTGGTCCCTATTTTTTCTACTTGCATTTTTTACATGAGTTCAAACTGCTAGGTTGGCAGAAGCTGGGACATGTAATGGGAGCTCGTCCCATTATGTGGCACTAGGGATTCGAACCACTGAACCTTTTGATCAACAAGCTCAGTGGCTAAGACACTGAGCCAACGTGTCTCTAGAGCAGTGAACTTTACAAATTATAATTAAATACAATATGGACTGTTGGTTAGGTAGCGTTTATGTTCTCCTTTAGAGAGAAAGCTACACTGGTTG
>JANHFP010002848.1:336644-346815 GCA_032468135.1 Calamaria suluensis | reverse complement strand
AGAAATAAATATGTAGAATAGCAAAATTGATATCACTTACCTGTTACTGAGAATCTTGCACAGCTTTGAAATCCAGGAACTATGGAATGCAAGTGAAATATGTATCTTAAAATCACCACCGGGAGTCCTGGGAAAATGTTAAACGTGTCATAGTAAGTTGTCAATAACAATTATTTCTAATAGAATAGAAAAAATGATATTGATTTCCTTTTTGCCCACTCTAAATTTGTTTGACATTCTTTCATTTATGTGGAAGAATTTAGACTCTCTCTCATGACTCACTTCCTTAAGAGACAAAACAGCACTGGGAAGAAGAAAGAGGATGTGCCCAAACATGTAGGCTTCACATCAAAGTAATATGTCTATAATTTATTCCATTATTCTTCTCTTGTGAAATTAGAGATCAGCCCAGCATAATTTATTGGCACATTTTATTGGAAACAGAATATCCACCGTCATCATTGTTTCATGTCTGTATAATCCATGTCTGTATATACATTTTCTGGAGGAACCTAATTTTCAAAAGTAAGCCACACTAAATTCAGGTGCAGTAGTAATTTGACATATCAATATAGGTTTTGTTACTGCATCTAAATACATAGAATTAGAGATACAGCAATACATAATTGCTGTTTTTCATTCAGCTACATGGCTTAGCAAATATGATGTATCTTAGTTGATGTACTAAAATATAAATTTATCATTATTATTTTAAAAAAATAAACCCAATTCAAAAAGTACAGTTTTCATTTACAAAATCATTCAAAACAAGGACTGGGAATTATAGGACTATGGCACTCCAGATGCTGTTTGATCTCAATTTCTATATGGCCAGCTAACTGGACATCCAATGGCATTGAGAGGGCTTGTTTTCCCTGATTTAAGGCACTTCCACTCCAAATAATAACTACGACATTATGCATAATTTGAAATGTAAGACACACTATTTTACTACACTACTTTTTAATCATTTTTTAAAATATGGGAATAGTTCAATTTTAGAACAATTTAAATAAAATTATTCATGAAATTTGACTAGGGAATTATTGTAACATAAGTTTTTTGTGTTTGATAATTCACTACTTTTTAGATTAAACTAAGAGGATATTTTATGAATACTGTTTTCTATTGTTGACTATTAATATTTGAAAATATATGATAGATTGGTATTATTTGATTAAACTTAAGAGATGGCTGTATTATTAATATAGTTAATTTTTTATATTAAAAAAGTCAGATATAATTGTCACTTAATTACTATTTCCCTTTTCCTTTATGTTAATTTGTATTTTAATGTTTGATTTTTAAATTCAAAAAAGATACTATGTATAAAAATGGTATAAGATACTATGTATAAAAATGGTAGTTCCATGTTTCACTAAAGCAAATTAAAACTGGGAAAGAGAGCCACCCTCTGTCATATATGCGTTGTTGCTAGTTCTGTAATCTTTCAGTATATCAGTGCAAAAAGAGGCTTACCAGGATTTCAGGTTCTGTACCATTCTGACAGCCATGGGGAGGAGGGTGACTATTTGCCATTTGTGAGTTGTTGCAAGCTTTCAAGGACTTCACTTCACAGATAACCAGGTGTGAGGTGTTGAAGTTGTGCTTAGAGGAACATCTGGGATTGCTGATAGTGTACCACTCTCCCTGCTGCCCAGTAGCATCCCTGCCTGAGCTGCTGGATTTGTTGCCAGGTTGACAAAGCTGTTGGGCTTTGGAATTTTATTTTGCCATCCAGGTGTTTTAAGTTACTTGAGCACCTAGGAATTTGTGGCCTGAGCAAAACTTACTAATGGGCTGCATACTGGTGCTTTTTGCTAGATTTGCTAGATTACAGAATCTGGAAGTGGCAGACATTGACCTCATCTATTGCTATAGACATATCACTCTTTGATTGCCTTTCAAATCACTGCTGTCATCCCTCCCTGGAGGGTCTCTCTGCTGTTAACCTAGCTAGCTGTTTCTGGATCCAGGCCCTTCTTGAGCTGTAAAAGCAGCCAGGGAGGCACCTTGCAGTTATGTTAATCTGTGTTTAACAGATTAGATAATACCATCTGTCATAAAAGAGGTGGTGGTCCTGTCATGCTTACAAGACCATCCTTGAACCCATCTGCTTTTGATAATTATCATCCAGTCTCCTTCCCCTTTGGGAGATGCTTTTTGAGAAAGATTGTTCTGTAGTTGATGAAAACCTTGTAGGAAACAGAGTATCTTGTCTTCTTTCAGTCAGGTTTCAGACCCAGATTTAGTAGTGAGACAACTTTGGTCACACTTGTAGATAACCTATGGTGGAGGTGGCAATCTTTTTCCAGGACTGTTTCCAACTGGGGGGTGGGGACAGATTACTCTCTGGTCTCTTCTTTGTGGGGTGCCATAGGGGTCTACTCTCTACCCTCCATTTCAAAATCTACACAAAACCATTACTGGATACCATCCAGAGTTTGGGTTCAGCATTATCAATATATTAATGATACTCAGTTATATATCTCAATCTCAGCCTGGTGACATGAGATTACCAAAATTCTGTCCCAGTGTCTACAGTCTGTATGGATTTGGATGGGTAGGAGCTGCTTCCAACTCAGTTCTACAAAAACTGAGGCATTTTGGATATTTGTGCCACCCAGATATGGGATATTCCACCTTTGTCTTTGGATACGGTTGAACTTCTCCACTTAAGAGTGGGGTACAACCTAGAGGCCTTCCTGGATTCACATCTCACATTTGATGAGCATGTAACAGCTGTGGTGAAGGTGACAGCTGTATGTACAGATTCATCTGGTGTGTCAGTTGCACCCTTTTGTAGATCAGGAGACACATCACTCATGTCTTTGTCACCTTATGGCTTGACTACAGCTTTGATGTGGGCTGCCTTGAAGACCACTTGGAAACTTCAGTTGGTTCAGAATGTAGCAGAACAAGCAGGATATCCATGAAACATCTTTAGCTTGTAATTTGCACTCATTGTTGGTTTGCATGTGGGTGCAATTCTAAGTGCTGGCTGTTATCTATAAAGTCCTTCATGGCATAGGTCCTGGTTACTTGATAAACCACTATGTCCCATTAAACAATACTCTCTATCAGAACCATGGAAGTCTCTGTTACAGTGCCTGTCCTCTGGAATGAGGTAGCATTCCAATATTGTGGAGAATTTTTAATGAGTTAATTATATTCATCCTAAATCTTTCATAGCATGAATGACTACCCATGTGGCTCTAGTTATGGATGAATTAGAACATATGACATTTGTTACCATACTGGTTGAAATTGTAGAGAATCATGGTTCAATTAAAGCTGGAGAGCCGGCATGATCTACACCTGTTTTGTTAATTATTACCCCAATCCTATTCCAATTTAATTTTAAATGATTCATATAAAAGTGCACAAAACGTATTGGAATGGTACTAAAATGTCTATCCTTAGTCCACATGTAACTCAGGACAAGGGAAAGTCTACTAGTAGTTCAATGTAAGATTTTGATGTGTCTCTCCAGTTTCTTATTTTAAGGATGTTTGTTTGTCTATCTATCACATTTACTGTATATGGCCACCCTCCTCACAAAATACAGTTCTGGGTGTTTTTATTATTTAAATAGTGAAATATAAAGAAGACTACATTTGATTATGACAGCAGAATAAATCAAAGAGAAAGTACTAAACATAAATTTTAAAAAAGCATTGTGAGAAAATTTTCTAGTGACACATTCTCCCATTCCCTCCTGTTTGCTTCCCCAGTTGCTGACGACAGCCTAAACATTTGTCTTGCACATTGAACACTAAACAGTATTGTTAGTTATATGAGTACTTGAGTCCTTTTACCTGGTATTTTTTTTTGGGGGGGGGGTCTAACTTTTTTTTCTACAAAACTACATCCCCAATGTCTAAATTTGTCTTGCTGTGTCTTTGAAACCTCTCTATGCTCTCCTGCAATATCCCAGATATTAATTAAAATTCTCTATATAATTTCTGAAATGATGCTGAATTAGATAGGTTTAGGTATTTGTTACTGTCAGACATTTTCCATCTCTGTCTGAAAACTTTTATTACTTCTTGAGCCCACCCAAAATTAACTGAAGCCAAGCGTTTGGTATTGTTTTTAAGATTTTAAGTGATGCAATGGAGCAATGCCATGCCTTGTCTTCACCATGCCTTCAAACTGATAGAAATGGTAATTTCTATTTTATGGGAAGTAATCCTAAATCATTCCTCTGATGCACCTATAGTGCAGCTTTTGCTTTGAGGAGTTAAAAGAAAAAAATTGGGTCAAAAATTTGGCCAGCTAGAGCACAACACGTGCAGCAAATGGGACAGAAGCTAAGTCCTTGCAACATTTTTTGCTATGTGACTGCTTTTATGACCCAGCTTTTCTTTCATTGTGTCTCCCTTTCCCATGCTCTTCAGCCTGGGTCAACATAAGTAACTTACATATTTTGCCACCCTCTTTCCAGGCATGCAGTATATTTAGCTAATTAATCGGTTAAAAGGGATAGAGATTGGAGGGCAGAGGTGGGGAGTTTAATTCAAAACCTAATTGGGGGGGAGGAGAAAATTATATAAGTCAATCCCAGTTTTTTTGTTTTCTTTATTGAAGAAATGTGGATTTGGGGGGGAGAGGGTAAAACTTTCTGTAGATATGCAAATATTGAAATTATAGCTCTGAAAGGCTAGTAAACCTATCCTTCCTCCCCCAAGGGCAGCAGCAACCAGGAAAGGCAGGCACACCCCCATCTTTTCCTTCCACATTGTTTGTTGCCAGCAAGTCAGTCAGCTATGTGGTGGCCATGTATGTAAGTTACCCAATGTATGGGACATGAAGCATGGGGTATCTCGAGGCTTTGGAAGATCCAAGGCACGTGGCCTTGTGTCTGCATTAGACCTCCCACCAACTCTCCTATGGTCCTACCCCATGCTCCACTTATTGGTCTGTGTGTTCAATGAATGCACTGGGAAGAGCAGGGATGATTGGTCATTACTTGAGGCAGTTCTTTTAATATTTGTCCTGACTTCTGATCCCAATGGACAAACTCCAATATGGTTGTAACTTAAGGACTATCTGTACTCCACAGAGTTTTTCCAAGTGTGGCAATGCTAATCAAGAACAGTTTGCTATTATTGTTTGCTCCTTCTGTGTCGCCTTATATTCTTCCCCCAAACCTGGTCAAGGATTAGCAAAATTTCAAAATTGCTCTAGGCTCCTGTTTAAAAATAATCACAGGAGGTTCAGACACCTAACAGTAGCTGTGTCAAACAGAAAGGCAGCTCTGTCATTTATCATTTCATACCTCTCTGTACTTACAACCTGTTAGTTCAGCAGCTTGATAGATGCTAAACTTAAATTTTACACTTGATTATATTTCACCTATTCACCTATATTCCACTTGTCTACATGATAAAGAAAGTGATTCTTTTTCCAACAATAGATGATGTTGAATAGGAGTGGAAACAAACCACAAGAACCATCACTTTCCTGAACCTATTCCTATGGAACATAGGAAAGTCACTATTACGACATATTGGCCTCATTGCAATTGAAAGTATTCTACTTTTCTGCTGCAACGTGAACTGAAGGGAAGCACTAAGTCATTCTGGGACTTTAAACTTTCCAAAGTCCTTCTTTGCATCCAACTTTTCTACAGTGCCTAAGCAAACACATATGGAAAGCCCACAGACAAGGTATTAGCATCCAGCTATGTCTAGCAATTGTCTTTTATAAAACTGGATACTATAATACTGGCTTCATGATTTAGACTCACAGGGTTCAAAAGTAACTCGGTGGTCTTTTACAACTTCCTGAATTTGGGCTCGGATCCTCGAATCATAGTCCTGCAATATCTCTTTCTAGAGATGGATCATGCTCAACCTCTAGGAAACTGTTTAACAACTGACAGAGTATTCCTCACTTCAAGTTTGGATCGCCTTCGGTAAAGCTTCTGCTGCACCTGCTGGTCCTCCTCCTCCCTTCTTAGAATAAAGCTACACCTCCCGCCCCCCAAGTGACAGGCAGCCCTTTAAATATTTGAGGAATTTCTCCCCCTGGTTTTCTCTCTAGACTAAAGATACCCACTTTTAAACAGTTCTTATTGGATTTCATCTTCATCTTCTTCGGAATAAGGCCGTTCCTCACTTAAAGCTTATACGGTGATAACTATCATCTCCCCATTTTACAGCGGAGGAGGATTCCACAAGTTAATTATGAACGATACAAAACCCACCGGTAAAGCTGAGTTCTGTCTTGTTCTGCATCTACGCCTAAATTAAGTTCTATGCAGGCTTTATTGGATCTTCAGACATTCTTTTCCTCATAATTTTTATAGCAGGAACAATTGCCGTTGAAGAACCGTTATTATTTCCCAGTTCTTCGTTGAAGTGCGACTGACCTCCTCAATTTCCTGACGGCGGTGGGACTACAATTCCCAACGTGCATTTCGCTGCACCCTTTGTGATGCTCCTCTCTCTCCCCCCGCCCCGCCGCTATCCTTTGAGGAAGGGGAAGGGCAGAAAAAAAACTAAGTCTCGCGAGAGTCTTGAGAGCAAAGGGGAAGGGTGGTGTTGCGCGTACAAGTTTGGGGTCTGACTGGGCCGCCGCGCCACTTGGAAAAGGCACCGAAAGTGAGCGGTACGCTTGTGGGCGGGCCAGCCCGGGGCGTTTTCTTCTGCGTCTGCGGCCCAGTTAGTGCTGAGTAACTCCTATGGCGGCTTCTGCGGCTGAGGAGAAGGCGGCGACCCCGAGCGACCTCTCCCCGAAAGAAGAAGGGGAGCTGGAGGACGGAGAAATCAGCGACGACGACAATAACGATGCACCCACTGAACCCAGCGGCAGAGACCGGAGTGGGGCCCGGGGCCCTTACGCCCGACGCAGGCCGCCTCCCGACCTGCGGAACAGCCTCCAGTCCTCCTCTCGCCGCTTCCCTCACTTGCGCCACCAGCCTCCCCCGGAACTCGGACACGTCCATGGGCACGGCGGAGGTGGCGGCTACCGGCTCAAGGAGCCTTTCCGTCCCCAGCCGCCTCCTTCCTCGTCGTGCTCGCGGCTGCCACCCGGCCCTCATCCCGACGCCGGCCCAAGGCTCTCCTTCTGGGAACGCAGCCACAACGCGCTGGACCGGTTTCGTTTTCGAGGCAGGGCCTACCGGGGCGGAGGCCGCTGGGGCAGGAGCCGAGGTGGCAATTCCCCTGGAAAGCCCTCGGGAGGAGGTGGCGGATACAGCGGCAGCCAAGGCTGGAGGGAGCCTTCGCCTCGCAGATGTATCCTTGTCATAACAGTTGCCTCTTTCTGCCGCGACTGTTTTATCTCGAGGGAAGGGGGGGAGGGGTGCTGTGCATGAGGAGACTTAAATTTGCTCTCTTGGTTCATTTAAGTCTGATTATATAGGTGTCGGGTGGCTCATACAAAGCGATAATTGGTGAGAAATCCTTCTGCTGTCTCGGCTGATTCAAGGTTGGGTGGAGACTACAGTGACGACATCATAAAGGGTCAAGAGCTGTTGCTAGTCCGAGGGTGAGGGAAGATAATCTGAATGCAGAGTTGTTGAGGTTTGCCAAGAATAATGGGGCATTGCGCTCTCAACAGATCTAGCGGGCACCAGGTTGGGAAGGCTGTTTTAGAAGCAGAGGGAATGTTGCAAACACGAATGTTTAAAAATATTTGCAGAAGGGGGGGGAACACATGCAGATGTTGGCCTGCTTGGAAAACTGCTGAAGAATTGAACAATGATATTGGAAAGACTGTCAATTTGGCTCTCTTTGGTTATTGAGCTTTGAAACATTTAGAACTTAATTTCCCATTTATGCAGATTATTAGCTATTCAGTTTTGGAAGAGTTCATTGGGTGATCTTCATTGCATTAGTGCTAGGGAAGCTTTGTCAGATATTGTACATTAACATTTTTTTAAATGTCCATTGGCCGTGTTTTATTTCTAATATGATTAGGATGTTATTCAATTTGTTATTTATAAACTTTCAAGTGTTTGGGGTGAATAATTCAGGGAGATTTAGTATACAAATGTATACTATATTGATTTCTAAACAGTCAAAATAACTTTTGAGAGCTGTTCTTAAATGGGTATTTCAGTTTATTTTAGTATTCTTATTTTTAATGAAAATATTTCTCAAACAGTCCTCATCTATTGCTGCATAAGGTTTTTATTTTCATAATTTAGTGGGTGCATCAATGAATTTAGTTTTATTCAGTTATATTTTAAAGTGTAAAATTGCTTTAAGTAGTTTTACATGGTCATCTTGTCTTATGAAAATTATTTCAACCTTACAAATAGAATGGCCAATTAAATTTTAGATAAATTGTCGATACCTGCATTTGAATCATTGCCCTGCCACTATGCCATTGAGTTGATGATTGAATAATTTATACATTTGCACTGCACTTTTCCCTTTCAAATGTTCAAAACATGGGACCTGTACTGTCTTGCTATAACCAAAAGAGTTCCATTTGTCTAGTGGTCTAGAGCCAATTTGGTGTAGTGGTTAAGGGTCCAAGTTAAAAGCATGAGGTCATAAGTCTCATCACAGCCATAAAACCTAGCTGGGTGTATTTTGATGAGTCACATTCTCAGCATGACTCGCCTTACAGGGTTGTTGTGAGGAGAGGAGGAGGAAGGTGTGTGGGATATGTTCAATACCTTGAGTTATTTGTAAAAATAATAAAAGTGGGATACAGAGAGATAAAAACTTTAGCGATAAATAGTACTTTAATATTAATATTGAATATCAAATTTATATGCTTTTAATCTTATTAAACAGCTAGGTTAGACTCTTGTAAGTTTGAAACTTCCAATTTTTATCACTTCAATTATTCTTTTATAAAATCATCCGGTTTATAATTCTTCAGTCTTCTAACATAGTTTAAAATGCCTTGTGATTAAATATAAGAAAAATCACTGAAATGAGAGCCATTAAGAAATATAAATAACATCAGAAATAAAAGTGAATAGACAGAAATTAAAGTGAATAGAATAACATCAGAAATGAAAGTGAACATCAGAAATGAAAGTGAATAGAAATGAAAGTGAATAGAATCTACCAATACCAAAAACCCAAGTTTGCCTTAGCAAAATTTGGATTATTGTGTTATAGAATTGTTTTGTAGCCTCATATCTTGACTCTATGTCCGGTTGTACTTTTTAGATCTGATTACTTGAACAAATTCCTAACATATTTCAAGAAAATATCACTTGGAATGTGTACTGAGGCTAGACATATTTCAGATAAATGATCAAGCTTGATTATAGCAGTATCTTCAGGGGATATATCTAAAGTGCCAGAGAAGAATTGGGTGCAATGACAAGCCATTCAAAATTTTACCCATGGTGAATAAATTCAGAAGTACAATATATGTTTTATTTATTAAATTCTGAAACCATTTTAGAATATTTAATGGTGTAAGCATGGAGTAAAATCTCTTAATTCCAAATATTGCATTTCAATATTTGCATATCTTAATTGTAATGATATCAATAAATGTATCCTAGATGAATTCTTTAATTAATGCATCAGCCAAAACATTTGGAAAGTCCCCATCTCGCAAGCAGAACTATTCTAAGAATGATAACTCAGTTGAAGAGAGTTTTGAGGATCTTTTGTTGAAATACAAACAGATTCAACTAGAACTTGATTGTATTAATAAAGATGAGAAACTGGGTCTAAATAATAAAGAAGACAGTGCCCAACAGAGCAACAGTGAAGTGGCCAGTCTACAGGACCAAACAACAATTGAAAATGTCAGTATTACAAAAGATCTTGTAAATGAAGTGTCTCCTGAGGAGAATAAAGTATTAACTTTTCAGGCATTTGAACTGAAACCTCTTAGGCAAAAACTGCCCACAATAGCTGAGAGGAGCAAGTTGAAAAAAGCAAAAGATGGAATAAAAGAACATTCACAGAAAAATGACCTGGATATCAATGAAGGTAATTTTTTTAAAAAAACAAATTGATTATATGTAACCTTTTTGAAATTAAATTTGATTCCTTCAGTTTTTAAAAATGTTTCTCAATAAAAAAGTTTAAATTTTATTACCGGAAATAATGCTTAGAAGCTGAACTTTTTGATTTATTAATATTATTTGCATTTTCTGCTTATTGGAATTAAGGAAGCAATTAATTTTTAAAAAGATTTTTAAAAATGGATTACTGTCACAACAGAACATTCAGAAAAAACT
>JANHFP010002848.1:322422-336544 GCA_032468135.1 Calamaria suluensis | reverse complement strand
TAATATTTATTACTTTTACCATATTGTCTTAATTAATATTCATTTCTTATCTTTGGATCTTAAATTCCATTGAGCTGAAGGATTTGGCCTTCTAAAGAACAGTCAGGGTTGATCTCCTTTAGGACTGACCGATTGGATCACTTTGCAGTCCAAGGGACTTGCAGGACTCTTCTCCAGCACCAAAGTTCAAAGGCCTCAATTCTTTTGTGCTCAGCCTTTCATAATGTCCAACTTTCACAGCCATACATTGCAACTGGAAAAACCATAGACTTGACTATATGCACTTTTGTTGGCAGGGTGATGTCTCTGCTTTTTAGAATGCTGCCTAGATTTGCCATAGTTTTCTTCCCCAGGAGCAAACGTCTTTTAATTTCTTGGCTGCAGTCCGCATCTGCAGTGATCTTGGAGTCCAGGAAAATAAGATTGGTCACTACCTCCATTTCTTCTCCATCTATTTACCATGAATTTAGAAGGCCAGATGCCATGATCTTAATTTTCTTAATATTGAGTTTCAAGCCAACATTCACACTTTTCTTCTTCACCTGCATCAAGAGGCTCTTTAGTTCCTCTTCACTTTCTGCTATGAGAGTGGTATCATCTGCATATCTGAGGTTGCTGGAATTTCTCCCAGCAATCTTAATTCCATCTTTTTATTCATCTAGCCCCGCTTTTCTCATTATGTGCTCTGCATATACATTAAATAGGCAGGATGACAGTATATAGTCTTGCCAGACTCTTTTCCCAATTTTGAACCAGTGGTTCCATGTCCAGTTCTCATTGTTGCTTCTTATTTCTTATTTATTTTTTTGATTTATATACCGCTCCATCTCCTCAGACTCGGGGCGGTTTACAGAATTTAAAACAACATTACAATTCTTGATCAGCATATAGGTTTCTCAAGAGACAAGATGGTCTGGAACCCCCATCTCTTTAAAACTGTTGTGATCCACAGAGTCAAATGCTTTAGCATAGTCAATGAAGCAGAAGTAGATGTTTTTCTGGACCTCCCTAGCTTTCTCCATGATGCAGTGTATGTTGGCAATTTGATCTCTACTTCCTTTGTCTCTTCAAAATCCTGCCTGTACTGTCTCATTAAATGTCCAGTCCATTTTCACTGTCATGCTGGCCATGCCTACCTTGGCCCCTGAGGTCAAACACAATCCTGATGCAGCCCTCAATGAACAGGAACAAACAATGGAAAAAATAAAACTGCCAACAAAGATAAAACTAAATGGGTGGAGATGAATGGAAAGGCTGGAATATTGAATGAAAATACTTTTTATTTCATTTACTGTACAACTTCATCAATATATCCTTATAAATACACTTCAGGGTAAGTTAAACTAAAGAAATGCTTTTTTTCCCTAAATTTGTGTATTGAATTATGTTTCCTGCTAAGTAATATATGGGGTTCAGAATGTTTATTAGAAAAAAAAGAAAAAGAACTGTTTTATTTTTACCAACAAATCAAATGTGATACAATAGTACCATTGTAGCATTTTTAAACCTTCACTTGACATTCCTAAACTATCTTATCTTATTCCTAATTTTTGTGTTTTGCACTGGGTACAGATACGAAATTGTTTAGGCATTCCATTTTAATTTAAATCAACAAAACACTTCAGTAGTATTGCACGCAGGAACTAATAATAATCAATTACATATAGAATGTAAATATAAAAATGCCACTATTAGGAGTAAAGCATAATCTGCACAATCTGCACTTACCAGGTGAGTTGGTTTCACTTTCTGTGTCCATAGCAACTTCATCATAATTATCATACTGATAAATTCCTCCTGCACTCTCAGTAGATTGCTTATCTAGGGACCTTCTCAAATCTTTATCTGAAGACTAGACAAAGTATATTTATTAACCATATATGTACTTCAAACAATCAAATAGTTTTGCCTTCTCGACTGCTAATAAAACTAACAAAAAACTGCCTGCTTTACTACAAATTGCTTTCAGGAAAAAAGGCTATAATGGTGCTATGAAAATTGATTTTCTTCTCATACTTTTGCTTACAACTCCCACAAGGCTTACAGGTGGTCTATTACAGATAGACCATAGACCAAAACTTCTGAAGGCAATTAGATTGCCAAATATCTTTGTATAGATGGTCCTCACTTAACAATCATGTCACTAAATGAGATGCTAACCTGATCACTTTGCTCAACAACTGCAATCCCAGGTCTCCCAGTTGCGATTGTAAGCAGAATGAAAGAGCTGCTTTCCCTCCTTTGTCAGGCAGCTCTTTTGCTCTGTGCATGGAAAGAAACTTTTCCCTGGGCAGGCTGAATGAGGCTTAGACAGATTCAAGTCCCATTCACCTGCACCTTCCATTCATAATGTAAAAGAGCTGCCTGCAAAAGGAAGGTGGAAGAAAACTCTTACCAAGAGGGACATGAACGAGGCTTGGATCTTTGGTTCAACCTGCCAACAGAGGAGTCATTCCCTTCCCCTCATGTGAATGACTCAGCTAGATTTTAAGAGTGAAAGAGCTCCATGTGAGATTGATCCAGCACCATGCAGGGCAGAGCTCTTTGTCAAAGAGTTCATAACTATGATTTGCAATATTTTTGTAACATCCATTGGATATGCTGAATTCCCTTAATAACCACATGGTTTGCTTAAGAACTGTGGTGACTTGCATTATGACCATTGTAAAAGTGGTTATAAAATTGAGTCAGGTGAAATGGTGACCCAGTTAATAATTACCCCAGTGTATGACCAAACTTCTAAGCATAATTTTGTTCCAAATTGGGGACTATTTGTAATTCATGTCCTAGAGATAAGCAACTTTCTGCATAACGTCATCCACTCATTCTCTGCCAATCACTGCTTCTCCAGGCAAAAGTACTTCTAGTAGACTGGTAGGGCAAGTAGTTGGCCCTTCTGTCCAAACAAGTCTCTAGAAGTACACATTGCTTCTATTTATTTAACAGGATAGGGGCCCAACTAATGACTTAAAAACTGCTAAGAGTAGATAATATAGAAGGCCTTTTGTATCTTGAAAACAAAGTCATGACTGTTAAAAATCAGCATAGCTTTGCCAAATTATCATATGAGATACATTTGTCTCCTTTAACAAAGTAACTACCTTAGTGAACAAAGAGGACACTTTGACATAATCTATCTCATTTTTAGTAACAATTTACCTCATTTTCTGACAAGTTTCTGCATGACAAGCTGTTAAAAGTGAAATCTGGTAGGTTGAAAATTTGGTGGCTAGCCATACCAACAGCATTAATGACCTTATATTAAGCTGGAGAGCAATAACTAGTGGAGTTTTTCAAAGTTGTGCCCATATTATTCATTGATATGGATAACGGGATTGATAGATTGCTTATGAAATGTGCAGAATGTTACATGAGCTTGGGGTGAACTCCTGCACTGGTCCCGCTAAACAAAGAGTGGATCACAAAGATCCAAAACACTACATATACATATATACTGAATAGAAGCAGACTTAGAATAAATCTAGGAAGAGGTGATCCTAGCTTTCAATTTCACTCAGTCAATGCTTCTATTCTTTGCAGTACTGAAATATATGCCATGTGTTATATACTTAGGATATATTTTTTCAGAAGGAAATGCTGTTACTTATGAAAGTATTAACACTATTTTTAGTAATCAATTTAATGCTTTGAGAATGTTATTTACTGCAAAGCAATATACCAACTTAAAATTCTGGTGCATAAAATGTTTCTTATTTACAATGTTATCAATCTGAATCAGCATTCCCCCATGATTCATGAACCTCATACTGACCTTATTCAAAAAAACAACATCTTGAAACATGGACTTTTTCATATACCATTTGGCAGTCTTCTGTATTAATCTTTTATTAATTGCTAGGGTTTTTTTCCATTGTTAACTTTGCATGCCTTCCAGAATAATTTTGAATTGGGCATTGTTACAAATCTACTAAATTAATTTTATCACCTATGTCTCAAAATGTAAGTGATAAATGTCTGTCTATCATGGCTAGTACATGATATTCCCTAATTCTAATTTTTGTTTACAATTTTGGCATCTATCAGACTACATATTTCTAGATAATGGATCAACAATAGTAGTATTTTAGCATTAGTGGGATATAAATCTGATATATCTATAAATCAATTAATGGTACATGGCCCACAAAAAGTAACTTACAACAGTTTCTAAATGTATTTTAAAAAGGTACACAATACACAAGTTGCAATATTTTACATGATATCACCAACAACCATTAGTGTGTTGTATTCCTTAGAAAAGGTAGCATTGTATGTTAGTAAATACCTTGCTTCTTGACCTCATCTTTCCACCAACCAGCTTCATGAACCTATTATACTGTTCTTCTTGATTTGAGAGATCACGGATTTTTCTAATTTCCTCTTCTCTTTTTCTTCTTTCCTCTTCTTCATCCTGTTTCCATTGTTCTTCCTCCTTCTGACGTCTTTCTTGTTCCTTTTGCTGCTGTAATTTTTTCCATACCTTTGTCTGCTGTTTTCTTAGAGCCTGCTTAGCTTTAAAAGAAAATTACTTAACTATACTTTCTCCCCCCAAAAAACTGACAAAAAATCTACCAAGAATGTATCTTGCAAAAACCATCATTTACTAGGTTAATTATTTACCTGTAGTAGTTGGCTTTTTGGCAGAATGAGATTTTGTACTGATTTTTCCTCTTTGCTGTACGGTTTTTGCTTTCGTTAGTTTTTCTTTGCTTTCTTTCATTACTTGCTGTTCTTTCTGCTGCCACTTTTTACTAGCAGACTGAAGAGCCAGTAGTCTTAGCTGTAATTCTGATACTTCTTGTTCCTCGTCCAACAGTTTCTATTATAGAAATAAAATAATAAATAAGCACTTTAATCCATCATCCAATTGTAATATCTCACTTGGCAGAAATCCTGCCTTTCGCTGAAGTAGCTTACTATGTGAAAACTGTGGGGATTAGGGAGAGTTGGTTTAATGTCCAGGTTCCGACTGACAAACCCAACCAAACAAGCACTGTTGAGACATTCTGATCTCTCAATGCAAAACTTCACTGAGTACATTGTATCAGCACAGACTGAAAGCAAAACTAACTCTACCTAATTCCTGTGGTTTTCACATAATTAAAGAATGGAATCTCCCTCCCCCTATTAGTGCAGGTCACATTGTCCAATTAGATGGCCAGGTATTGTTATAGAAACTGTCTAAGTCTTTTTTTAATATCTGGTTAGGTGACCTTGGTTCCCATGGGATAATTTCTTGCACCGCTTGGAACTCGCATTCCAAAGGTAGCTCCTCCCCCCCCTCCAATTGTTGTGGCAAGATGAAAAGCAGCAATGGATGCAACAGCAAAATCTCACTTTGAGGTTGATAAAAACATTTTTATTTCCAAGATAAACTCATTAAGACAGGTTCTACAGTGCCAGAGATTTTTCTAACTTGGAAAACATGTTAGGAATTACCCCCATTAAACTCAGTTGTATTTAGTTTCAAATTAAGATGTATTGCAAATTTATGCTTTGCTAAAGCTCCTGATTTTGGTGGTGAAAGCAATATTTTACCTTCTCTACTGAAGTATCAGATATGTCAAGCTTTTGTTCTTTTTCATCTGTTGGGGAAAAAAGGAAAAAAACCAATTTTTCTAATTATAAGGACCATATCATTCAAACAATTTGATTTAAAAATGTAGAAAAAAGCATGGTAAGCGGACTGGAAGATAAATCCTAGAAAGAAAAAAGGAATTTAATACATTTAGCTTAAATAAGAGAAGGTTAAGGGGAGACATGATAGTAGTCTTCTGACAGGGGATGCCACAGGAAAGTATGAGTACATTTATTCTCTCTAGCAACCAAAGGAAAGATAAGAACCACTGGTGAAAGCTTTACAGAGTATCTGAACTTGAACTGAGGAATTTCCTGACTGCAAGTTATTATGCAACATTACAGCCTACTTTCTGAAACTGAAGGTTTTCTATCACAGGTACTTTTCAAGAAAAGGTTAGACAGCAATATGTCCAGAATTATTGTACTGGGCAAGTATTAGATTACAAGACCACCTTCAAAAGTTAGGATGGCAGGATGAAGGGTAGAGTATGTGATAAGAGGGGTGATGAGGCAGAAAGTGCAGGGCAGCCAATAGGGCAGAGAGAGGAGAGATAGGTGTGGGGAAATTGAAGCAGAGGTGAGCATGATAGGGGAGGAGAAGTGTGAGCTCTTGACCTAACAACAGTGTGGTACTGGCTTAATGATCACAACTGGGATCAGCAAAAATGCTATTGCTAAGCAGTGCAGGTATATGATGATTTTCATAATGACCTTATCACTTAGCACTGAAAATTCTGGTCCTAATTATGGTCACTGAGGACAACCTATATCTCCCAATTAATTAACCAACCTCTGGGATTCAACTTCAAATTAAGTCAACTTCAAAATAACAGCAGAACAGTACAAGAGTACTGTTCAGAAGGAAGGCTTCAAGTTCCTTTTCATCAAAATGAAGATCAGTTGGAGAACAGCACCAAAGCAAAACAATAGGTAGTCCTTGACTTACAACCAAGTTGGGACCAAAACTTTTATTGCTAAGCAATGCAGTCATGAAGGGAGTTATCCTTAATTTTAAGATATATTTTTTTGCCAGTCATTAAGCAAATCTGCTATCCCACATTGACTTTACTTGTTGGAAGACCCGAGGAAAGTTGTAAATGGCAATTATATAACTGTCATATATACCCACTGTCAAGCACCCAAATTTTGATCATGTGACTAAGGGCAACATTGCAATGGTCATAAATGCCAGAACTGGTCATAAGTAACATTTTTGAGCACTGTCATGACTTTGAATAGATATTAAATGGATCATCCTAACTTGTGAACTTCCTGTTCTTTGTTTGGCCAATTAAATCTCATTCTACTAAACACAGTTAAAAACTGTAATTATATTCAAAATATTTATACCTAGAGGACAAATAAATATCTGATAAACAAAGCTTCATCTCAGTTGCAGGCTTTCCAATGGTAAAGTAGTAGAAAAATGGATTACTGTCACAACAGAACATTCAGAAAAAACTGCTGTATTCTCTTTCAATATTGAAAGAGAATACAGCAGTTTTTTCTGAATGTTCTGTTGTGACAGTAATCCATTTTTCTACTACTTTACCATTGGAAAGCCTGCAACTGAGATGAAGCTTTGTTTATCAGATATTTATTTGTCCTCTAGGTATAAATATTTTGAATATAATTACAGTTTTTAACTGTGTTTAGTAGAATGAGATTTAATTGGCCAAACAAAGAACAGGAAGTTCACAAGTTAGGATGATCCATTTAATATCTATTCAAAGTCATGACAGTGCTCAAAAATGTTACTTATGACCAGTTCTGGCATTTATGACCATTGCAATGTTGCCCTTAGTCACATGATCAAAATTTGGGTGCTTGACAGTGGGTATATATGACAGTTATATAATTGCCATTTACAACTTTCCTCGGGTCTTCCAACAAGTAAAGTCAATGTGGGATAGCAGATTTGCTTAATGACTGGCAAAAAAATATATCTTAAAATTAAGGATAACTCCCTTCATGACTGCATTGCTTAGCAATAAAAGTTTTGGTCCCAACTTGGTTGTAAGTCAAGGACTACCTATTGTTTTGCTTTGGTGCTGTTCTCCAACTGATCTTCATTTTGATGAAAAGGAACTTGAAGCCTTCCTTCTGAACAGTACTCTTGTACTGTTCTGCTGTTATTTTGAAGTTGACTTAATTTGAAGTTGAATCCCAGAGGTTGGTTAATTAATTGGGAGATATAGGTTGTCCTCAGTGACCATAATTAGGACCAGAATTTTCAGTGCTAAGTGATAAGGTCATTATGAAAATCATCATATACCTGCACTGCTTAGCAATAGCATTTTTGCTGATCCCAGTTGTGATCATTAAGCCAGTACCACACTGTTGTTAGGTCAAGAGCTCACACTTCTCCTCCCCTATCATGCTCACCTCTGCTTCAATTTCCCCACACCTATCTCTCCTCTCTCTGCCCTATTGGCTGCCCTGCACTTTCTGCCTCATCACCCCTCTTATCACATACTCTACCCTTCATCCTGCCATCCTAACTTTTGAAGGTGGTCTTGTAATCTAATACTTGCCCAGTACAATAATTCTGGACATATTGCTGTCTAACCTTTTCTTGAAAAGTACCTGTGATAGAAAACCTTCAGTTTCAGAAAGTAGGCTGTAATGTTGCATAATAACTTGCAGTCAGGAAATTCCTCAGTTCAAGTTCAGATACTCTGTAAAGCTTTCACCAGTGGTTCTTATCTTTCCTTTGGTTGCTAGAGAGAATAAATGTACTCATACTTTCCTGTGGCATCCCCTGTCAGAAGACTACTATCATGTCTCCCCTTAACCTTCTCTTATTTAAGCTAAATGTATTAAATTCCTTTTTTCTTTCTAGGATTTATCTTCCAGTCCGCTTACCATGCTTTTTTCTACATTTTTAAATCAAATTGTTTGAATGATATGGTCCTTATAATTAGAAAAATTGGTTTTTTTCCTTTTTTCCCCAACAGATGAAAAAGAACAAAAGCTTGACATATCTGATACTTCAGTAGAGAAGGTAAAATATTGCTTTCACCACCAAAATCAGGAGCTTTAGCAAAGCATAAATTTGCAATACATCTTAATTTGAAACTAAATACAACTGAGTTTAATGGGGGTAATTCCTAACATGTTTTCCAAGTTAGAAAAATCTCTGGCACTGTAGAACCTGTCTTAATGAGTTTATCTTGGAAATAAAAATGTTTTTATCAACCTCAAAGTGAGATTTTGCTGTTGCATCCATTGCTGCTTTTCATCTTGCCACAACAATTGGAGGGGGGGGAGGAGCTACCTTTGGAATGCGAGTTCCAAGCGGTGCAAGAAATTATCCCATGGGAACCAAGGTCACCTAACCAGATATTAAAAAAAGACTTAGACAGTTTCTATAACAATACCTGGCCATCTAATTGGACAATGTGACCTGCACTAATAGGGGGAGGGAGATTCCATTCTTTAATTATGTGAAAACCACAGGAATTAGGTAGAGTTAGTTTTGCTTTCAGTCTGTGCTGATACAATGTACTCAGTGAAGTTTTGCATTGAGAGATCAGAATGTCTCAACAGTGCTTGTTTGGTTGGGTTTGTCAGTCGGAACCTGGACATTAAACCAACTCTCCCTAATCCCCACAGTTTTCACATAGTAAGCTACTTCAGCGAAAGGCAGGATTTCTGCCAAGTGAGATATTACAATTGGATGATGGATTAAAGTGCTTATTTATTATTTTATTTCTATAATAGAAACTGTTGGACGAGGAACAAGAAGTATCAGAATTACAGCTAAGACTACTGGCTCTTCAGTCTGCTAGTAAAAAGTGGCAGCAGAAAGAACAGCAAGTAATGAAAGAAAGCAAAGAAAAACTAACGAAAGCAAAAACCGTACAGCAAAGAGGAAAAATCAGTACAAAATCTCATTCTGCCAAAAAGCCAACTACTACAGGTAAATAATTAACCTAGTAAATGATGGTTTTTGCAAGATACATTCTTGGTAGATTTTTTGTCAGTTTTTTGGGGGGAGAAAGTATAGTTAAGTAATTTTCTTTTAAAGCTAAGCAGGCTCTAAGAAAACAGCAGACAAAGGTATGGAAAAAATTACAGCAGCAAAAGGAACAAGAAAGACGTCAGAAGGAGGAAGAACAATGGAAACAGGATGAAGAAGAGGAAAGAAGAAAAAGAGAAGAGGAAATTAGAAAAATCCGTGATCTCTCAAATCAAGAAGAACAGTATAATAGGTTCATGAAGCTGGTTGGTGGAAAGATGAGGTCAAGAAGCAAGGTATTTACTAACATACAATGCTACCTTTTCTAAGGAATACAACACACTAATGGTTGTTGGTGATATCATGTAAAATATTGCAACTTGTGTATTGTGTACCTTTTTAAAATACATTTAGAAACTGTTGTAAGTTACTTTTTGTGGGCCATGTACCATTAATTGATTTATAGATATATCAGATTTATATCCCACTAATGCTAAAATACTACTATTGTTGATCCATTATCTAGAAATATGTAGTCTGATAGATGCCAAAATTGTAAACAAAAATTAGAATTAGGGAATATCATGTACTAGCCATGATAGACAGACATTTATCACTTACATTTTGAGACATAGGTGATAAAATTAATTTAGTAGATTTGTAACAATGCCCAATTCAAAATTATTCTGGAAGGCATGCAAAGTTAACAATGGAAAAAAACCCTAGCAATTAATAAAAGATTAATACAGAAGACTGCCAAATGGTATATGAAAAAGTCCATGTTTCAAGATGTTGTTTTTTTGAATAAGGTCAGTATGAGGTTCATGAATCATGGGGGAATGCTGATTCAGATTGATAACATTGTAAATAAGAAACATTTTATGCACCAGAATTTTAAGTTGGTATATTGCTTTGCAGTAAATAACATTCTCAAAGCATTAAATTGATTACTAAAAATAGTGTTAATACTTTCATAAGTAACAGCATTTCCTTCTGAAAAAATATATCCTAAGTATATAACACATGGCATATATTTCAGTACTGCAAAGAATAGAAGCATTGACTGAGTGAAATTGAAAGCTAGGATCACCTCTTCCTAGATTTATTCTAAGTCTGCTTCTATTCAGTATATATGTATATGTAGTGTTTTGGATCTTTGTGATCCACTCTTTGTTTAGCGGGACCAGTGCAGGAGTTCACCCCAAGCTCATGTAACATTCTGCACATTTCATAAGCAATCTATCAATCCCGTTATCCATATCAATGAATAATATGGGCACAACTTTGAAAAACTCCACTAGTTATTGCTCTCCAGCTTAATATAAGGTCATTAATGCTGTTGGTATGGCTAGCCACCAAATTTTCAACCTACCAGATTTCACTTTTAACAGCTTGTCATGCAGAAACTTGTCAGAAAATGAGGTAAATTGTTACTAAAAATGAGATAGATTATGTCAAAGTGTCCTCTTTGTTCACTAAGGTAGTTACTTTGTTAAAGGAGACAAATGTATCTCATATGATAATTTGGCAAAGCTATGCTGATTTTTAACAGTCATGACTTTGTTTTCAAGATACAAAAGGCCTTCTATATTATCTACTCTTAGCAGTTTTTAAGTCATTAGTTGGGCCCCTATCCTGTTAAATAAATAGAAGCAATGTGTACTTCTAGAGACTTGTTTGGACAGAAGGGCCAACTACTTGCCCTACCAGTCTACTAGAAGTACTTTTGCCTGGAGAAGCAGTGATTGGCAGAGAATGAGTGGATGACGTTATGCAGAAAGTTGCTTATCTCTAGGACATGAATTACAAATAGTCCCCAATTTGGAACAAAATTATGCTTAGAAGTTTGGTCATACACTGGGGTAATTATTAACTGGGTCACCATTTCACCTGACTCAATTTTATAACCACTTTTACAATGGTCATAATGCAAGTCACCACAGTTCTTAAGCAAACCATGTGGTTATTAAGGGAATTCAGCATATCCAATGGATGTTACAAAAATATTGCAAATCATAGTTATGAACTCTTTGACAAAGAGCTCTGCCCTGCATGGTGCTGGATCAATCTCACATGGAGCTCTTTCACTCTTAAAATCTAGCTGAGTCATTCACATGAGGGGAAGGGAATGACTCCTCTGTTGGCAGGTTGAACCAAAGATCCAAGCCTCGTTCATGTCCCTCTTGGTAAGAGTTTTCTTCCACCTTCCTTTTGCAGGCAGCTCTTTTACATTATGAATGGAAGGTGCAGGTGAATGGGACTTGAATCTGTCTAAGCCTCATTCAGCCTGCCCAGGGAAAAGTTTCTTTCCATGCACAGAGCAAAAGAGCTGCCTGACAAAGGAGGGAAAGCAGCTCTTTCATTCTGCTTACAATCGCAACTGGGAGACCTGGGATTGCAGTTGTTGAGCAAAGTGATCAGGTTAGCATCTCATTTAGTGACATGATTGTTAAGTGAGGACCATCTATACAAAGATATTTGGCAATCTAATTGCCTTCAGAAGTTTTGGTCTATGGTCTATCTGTAATAGACCACCTGTAAGCCTTGTGGGAGTTGTAAGCAAAAGTATGAGAAGAAAATCAATTTTCATAGCACCATTATAGCCTTTTTTCCTGAAAGCAATTTGTAGTAAAGCAGGCAGTTTTTTGTTAGTTTTATTAGCAGTCGAGAAGGCAAAACTATTTGATTGTTTGAAGTACATATATGGTTAATAAATATACTTTGTCTAGTCTTCAGATAAAGATTTGAGAAGGTCCCTAGATAAGCAATCTACTGAGAGTGCAGGAGGAATTTATCAGTATGATAATTATGATGAAGTTGCTATGGACACAGAAAGTGAAACCAACTCACCTGGTAAGTGCAGATTGTGCAGATTATGCTTTACTCCTAATAGTGGCATTTTTATATTTACATTCTATATGTAATTGATTATTATTAGTTCCTGCGTGCAATACTACTGAAGTGTTTTGTTGATTTAAATTAAAATGGAATGCCTAAACAATTTCGTATCTGTACCCAGTGCAAAACACAAAAATTAGGAATAAGATAAGATAGTTTAGGAATGTCAAGTGAAGGTTTAAAAATGCTACAATGGTACTATTGTATCACATTTGATTTGTTGGTAAAAATAAAACAGTTCTTTTTCTTTTTTTTCTAATAAACATTCTGAACCCCATATATTACTTAGCAGGAAACATAATTCAATACACAAATTTAGGGAAAAAAAGCATTTCTTTAGTTTAACTTACCCTGAAGTGTATTTATAAGGATATATTGATGAAGTTGTACAGTAAATGAAATAAAAAGTATTTTCATTCAATATTCCAGCCTTTCCATTCATCTCCACCCATTTAGTTTTATCTTTGTTGGCAGTTTTATTTTTTCCATTGTTTGTTCCTGTTCATTGAGGGCTGCATCAGGATTGTGTTTGACCTCAGGGGCCAAGGTAGGCATGGCCAGCATGACAGTGAAAATGGACTGGACATTTAATGAGACAGTACAGGCAGGATTTTGAAGAGACAAAGGAAGTAGAGATCAAATTGCCAACATACACTGCATCATGGAGAAAGCTAGGGAGGTCCAGAAAAACATCTACTTCTGCTTCATTGACTATGCTAAAGCATTTGACTCTGTGGATCACAACAGTTTTAAAGAGATGGGGGTTCCAGACCATCTTGTCTCTTGAGAAACCTATATGCTGATCAAGAATTGTAATGTTGTTTTAAATTCTGTAAACCGCCCCGAGTCTGAGGAGATGGAGCGGTATATAAATCAAAAAAATAAATAAGAAATAAGAAGCAACAATGAGAACTGGACATGGAACCACTGGTTCAAAATTGGGAAAAGAGTCTGGCAAGACTATATACTGTCATCCTGCCTATTTAATGTATATGCAGAGCACATAATGAGAAAAGCGGGGCTAGATGAATAAAAAGATGGAATTAAGATTGCTGGGAGAAATTCCAGCAACCTCAGATATGCAGATGATACCACTCTCATAGCAGAAAGTGAAGAGGAACTAAAGAGCCTCTTGATGCAGGTGAAGAAGAAAAGTGTGAATGTTGGCTTGAAACTCAATATTAAGAAAATTAAGATCATGGCATCTGGCCTTCTAAATTCATGGTAAATAGATGGAGAAGAAATGGAGGTAGTGACCAATCTTATTTTCCTGGACTCCAAGATCACTGCAGATGCGGACTGCAGCCAAGAAATTAAAAGACGTTTGCTCCTGGGGAAGAAAACTATGGCAAATCTAGGCAGCATTCTAAAAAGCAGAGACATCACCCTGCCAACAAAAGTGCATATAGTCAAGTCTATGGTTTTTCCAGTTGCAATGTATGGCTGTGAAAGTTGGACATTATGAAAGGCTGAGCACAAAAGAATTGAGGCCTTTGAACTTTGGTGCTGGAGAAGAGTCCTGCAAGTCCCTTGGACTGCAAAGTGATCCAATCGGTCAGTCCTAAAGGAGATCAACCCTGACTGTTCTTTAGAAGGCCAAATCCTTCAGCTCAATGGAATTTAAGATCCAAAGATAAGAAATGAATATTAATTAAGACAATATGGTAAAAGTAATAAATATTA
>JANHFP010002848.1:295627-309138 GCA_032468135.1 Calamaria suluensis | reverse complement strand
TAAATAAATAAATAAATAAATAATTAAACAAAGTAAAAACAGGATAAAATAAATTAAATTAAATTTAAAATAAAATAAGATAAACGAAGCTTTTTCTTTTTTCCAATGGAAGAGCCCTCAGCACTAAGGTCCTTACTAGTCAGACCGAGCAAAAAAGTCAATTATTATTATTATTATTAGTATGTCAATAAAGATTTTCAGTTCTGTAATGTTACGTATTAAATCTGATCACAACAGTTTTTGTTTTATATGTAAAAAAGGTGCTTTCTAATGCTTCCAGTTTACTTTGTAATAATATACTAAGAAAATATGAAGCAACCTTCTGTTGTACAGTATTAATTTTATGTAAGCTGTTATTTAGTAATGTGACTTACTGTGTTAAAGATTAAGTTTATAAAAGTTATTTTTGCATTTGTACTCATTTTAATAAGTTTCAATTTATTTATTTTTTGGATTTCTTCCTAGGTGTGTGAATGTACTGTTGTAAAAATTTGATTGTAGTATAAATCCTCAATATTGTAATCTCATTTCAGAAAAATACATAGAAAAGCTGTTTGGGGTAAATAAAGATCGCATGGCGATGGATCAGATTGCTGTTCTTCTAGTTAGCAACATCAATGAAAGCAAGGGCCATAGTAAGTAACTTTTAACAATATTAATGGTTAAGTGTTTTAAGATACATTTTGCATTTGATTGAGGAGTTTCTTTGAAAAACCCATTTTTTTTCAAAACTTTTTTCTTTCTCTTCTTTCTCAGCACCTCCGTTTACAACCTGGAAAGAAGAAAGGAAATGGAGGGTAAAGTACTTGAAAAAAACACCAGACAGTGATAGTAGTAATGAAGAAGAACTAACTTCTGGCCCCATTAAATATGGTAATAACAGAAAACAGCAATCCAAAAATTATTTATAAAAATATTTATGCTTCACTAATTTTTTTGTTTTATTCTTTTATTTGTCTCATAATCATATATGAATGTTAATATAAGAAGCAACTTAGAAGATCAAAACTGATTCTAACGATGCAGAGAATACATAATTACAGAATCTTTTGCTTCAGTTACTTCAGTTCTGGCAGAATCCTTGTTGTATTAATGACAATTATTCAACAACTGTTAACATCCTCAGAAAAACAGAATAGTCAGATTTTTAGTAAAACAGACTAAAACTGTTGTTTCCAAGAGTTAGTTCTCTTTGAACCTTTCATTTTCAAAGTAAATCAGTTTTTTGGGAAAACACATTTTTCAGTTCTTTTTACTATGAAATTTAAATGTGCCTCTCCTCTGCAGCTCATTTTAACTTAGAAGGCAGGCCAGCTGCTCATACCAGCTTGCCTTGCTGAAATACAGGTAGTTCTTGACATGATTACAATTGAGCCCAAAATTTGTGCTGCTATTTGAGATGTTTCTTGAGTTTTGCCCCACTTTACAACCTTTCTTGCCACAGCTGCTAAGTGAATCATTGCAACTGCTAAGTTACTAACCTGGTTGTTAAGTGAATCTGGCTTCCCCCATTGTTTGTCAAAAGGTCACAAAAGCTGATCACTGGACTCCAGGACACTGTAACTGTCATAAATATGAATCGATTGCCAAGCATCTGAATTTTGATCATGTGACCATGGGGATGCTGCAACGGTCATAAGTCACTTTTTTCAGTGGCATAATTTTGAATAGTCACTGAACAAACACTTGTAAATCAAGGACTACCTGTAGTTGAAACTAGCAATAATTTCAATCTTGGATATTATGATAGTCATGGGAAAAATATTACTTTTATTTCTAGCTCCTCCAGTAGAAAACAAAATAAGTGTTCCTGCTCTGGATGCTGTTGTGACTCCAGATGATGTGAGGTATTTTACCAGTGAGACTGATGACATTTCAAACTTGGAAGCAAGTGTACTTGAGAATCCTTCCAATGTTCAGCTTTGGATCAAACTTGCTTATAAGTACCTGAATCAAAATGAAGGGTAGGTAATTCTTACTGTGCAGACCAGTTGCACTTTTGCTCAGTATTTTCTCACCTATGCTCCCTTAACGGCTTGTCAGTCTTTTGTGCCCTTGGTGAAAATACAAGTAAGCTATTGTTTAAAAGGAATTGAAAAGCAATTTTCTATATTGCTATGTTATAAATCCAGTGTAAAGATAATAAAACATAGGTATATTCTAAGATAACGTCTATTTATTTTCAGTGCTTTGTAGTAGAAAGGCTTGTTTGCTATAAAAACGAATTACACAATTCAGTGGTTTGAAAGGTTATATAGAAATAAAATATTTCTCTTGTTTTTTAAAAAATGTATTTGGATAAAATAGGAAATATCTGTCTAAAAATGATAGGGAACCATTTTCACAAGAAGACTTAATTTTTTTCAGAAAATAACTCAAATACTCTAAGAACATTAGCTGGCAGCAAATCTTAGTTGCAAATGCTGCAATGCAAGAAAGTTTATGATAAATCTATTAATTTAATCTACTACATTTTTTTCAACAACATACCAAAATGGTTGCCTCTCTACAAATTGTTAAAAGTATTTTCTTGTTTCCCATTTGTTTTTACAAAGGTCATCTGCTGAATGCTTGGATTCAGCTTTAAATGTTTTGGCCCGAGCACTAGAAAATAACAAAGACAATTCTGAAATCTGGTGTCATTATCTCAAGCTGTTTTCAAAAAGAGGGCTTAAGGAAGAAGTGCAGGAAATGTGTGAGACAGCAGTAGAATATGCTCCTACGTATAAGATTTGGTGGACAGTAAGTTATATTTTATTTATTTAAAACATTCATAAATCCCTTCCCATCTTATACCAAGATCTGAGTATCTCCCAGTCAAGAATTAAAACAGGATAAAAACCACATTAAAATTATTAAAACTATAAACATTAGAAATAAAAACTTGGCTGCCAAGTCAAACTTCCAACATGCAGTTACCTCTCCTGTCCCAGTGCTTGGGAGAAAAGCCAGGTCTATGGTGCTTTTCAGAAGGCTAAGAGGGTAGAGACCTACCAATTTTCAGTGAAAGCATGTTCCATAGGGCAGGGGCTGCTGCAGAAAAAGCATACTTTCTACTCATAGGTTCTCCTGCTTGAGAGGGGGCTGGATTAGAAGACCTCCAAAGTCCCTTCTAGCTCGTTCTATTCTACTCTACTCCAAGGTGGCAATATTCTGATAGGACAAGTAGATGTACTTGTGGAAGAGCGATCCTCCAGATGTGCATGGAAAGTTACCATGGATTATTTTTGAAATATATTGATATAGCTGACTGACATATGTTTAAGAACTTTTTAGTAAAAGTCATTTAATTAGTACTGTGTTTCCCCGAAAATAAAACCCTGTCTTATATTTTTTTGAACCCTGAAATATAAACGCTTGGCCTTAATGCCATGCGCTCAAAAGCCCGATTGGGCTTATTATCAGGGGCTGTCTTATTTTGGGGAAAACAGGTTACAAAAATATTTCCCCTATTAAAAGATTTGGCATTACTTATTAGATTTTTTTAACATCTGATATGAAAATTTGGAAGCTGAAGAATTATATCAAACACTATTAATAATGTGGTCCTGACACTTGATAGAAAGAGTAACCGGGGTCAAGGCTTCCTGGATCTCAGAGAAGATGCTGTTTTATAGGGCATATGCCATGACAGAGAACTCGTGTTTCTGGGTCCCATTAAATGTGGAAGGACCCAGAGCATGCACACCCAGACCCATTTGGGGACAGAAAGTCTCAGAAATAACCTGAATAAATTTAAGACCTTTTGAAATTTTACTTTATAAGCAAAAGTGATTTTTGCGGTTAAGAGTGAATATTTTCTCCCAACTATTGTTCAGTTTCTAAGTCTTGAAAACTCGTATGATGGAAAGGATTATGTATGTGGAAGAATGCTACAATTCCTGATGAAAGCTCCAAAGAGTGAGGAGAATGTGAATATTTCGTCCTTTCACTTGCTGGAGATGCTATTGTATAGAGTTCACTTAAGTCTCTTTACTGGAAAGTATCAAAACGCCATTGCATTATTACAGGTATTTCTTTATATTATAATGTTATAATTTCATCCAAATAATTAGAGTTTATTGATAGTTTGGCATATCTTACAGAGCCTAGTGCCATGATGATAAATCTATCCTAACATGCCCAAATTGGCACACGGAGCCATGTGGCTTGGCATGTGCGGCATTGCCCATTCCTCTTCTGGGTTTCTGGCGTGCATGTGCACACAATGATCAGCTGGCCTTTTTGCATGAGGCAGTGCCAGAAAATGGAAGAGCTGGTCTTCTGTTTTCCTGTATGAGCATGCACGCTGGCCAGCTGGTTGTTGAATGTGCATGTGCGCCAGAAACCCAGAAGATTACCTTGATGAAGCCAGAAATTCATTTTCAGATGCACGCGTGCACCCCGAGCAGCTTTCACTTCCAAACGCGCCTTTTTTGGCACTCAGTGCCAGAAAGGTTTGCTGTCACTGGGCTAGTGCATGCTCTGAATAAAAAAAAAATAGACAAAATGAGCAGCAGTGGGAACATTCTAATTTTTATCAAATAATGTGAAAAGAAAGACGAATCCCTGTTTGATCACTAGTCATCTTTGACAACTATTGTATATTGCACAAAAGTCACATGAATGATGACTGGAAATCAAAGTACTTTTAAAATAGATTCTTCTTATGTATAAAATGCATAACAGCTCTTTCTAGAAGATGAAATTACTTTCTGTTACCATTGGCTTTATGCTTAATTGGTCCACTTAAAACTATGGTTATAATGTAATAGTTCAGAATGCAAGGCAGGATCAAAAAATCAGTATACAGAAATTCTACTTCTTATTCCTATGGCTATTGATTGTATTTCATGAGCAAAATCCTCCTTCCCTTCCTTCCTATCTATGCTAAGTAAGTCTCACAAGAGCTTTTATTTACAGGGAAATCTGCATCTTGGCTGGAATGCCTTTTGATCTGGGCAGTTCTTATCCTCTAATAAATCTAGATCTGAAAAAGTGCTTTTAGAACAGGGATGTGAAGCTGGTGGCCGGTGCCAGATGCATCATACACAGGCCACACCCACCCCAGCTCCAGGAAGGAAAAAGGGCCCCCAACATCACATGACACTGCGAGTTTGACACCTGTGCTTTAGAAGATCCAGTTTTGAGGTTTATGACTTTTAGAACCATCTGCTCCAGGAGATTGAACCTTCCATATGTGAAAGTTCACACTCCTTCTTGATGAGAGGTCCTCTGAGGGAGGCTTGGCAAGTTTAAGCTTATATCCTTTTCTGTTCCACAGAATGCTCTGAAGTCAGCAAGTGATAAGATCATAGTGCAGCATCTGACTGTAAGTGACCGTTGCTTAGCTTGGCTATCCTACATACATTTGATTGAATTTGGAAATCTTCCAATTAAATTCTATGATCCTGCCAATAGCAACCCTTCAAAACTAATGAAAAAGGAGTCCTTTTTGATACCTTGGAAAACAATGGAAGATGTTAAAGCTAATCCTGATACTCTGTTAGCTTTGTTTGAAGGTAATTGCTTTAATTCTTAAAGTAATGCTTACTAGTATGTATACTGTCATGATACAGTGTGCTATTACTTATCATCAAGCATTGTTTTTAGTCCTTCATACATTTGTTTAGAATAAATATATCTTAGGCTTCGTTCTAAATAGGCACAGATAACATTAATATTGTTCTAGAAAGCCATCACTTCAAACCATCCCTTCTCTAGAAACTCTTTGGGAATTGAAATCTCAATACAACTGGAGAGCACCACAATACTTTTACTCAATTGGTTAATAAAAATCAATTTTTATTTTTATTTTGAAACTTAATAAAGATTATTTTTTAAAAATAAATCAATTTTATAAAACTAGTGTTGAAGATTGTACTAAAGTTGAGTGTAGTAAATAATGTGGATGGCAATTACATGTTTTCAGTGACAAAATTTTATATTTCTAAGTGTAATTTTTGTTTTGTTTCTGAATTATTTTAGATGCCATCCAATCATGTACTAGTGAGGATGCTTCCACTGAGAAAAGAATGTTTTGCCTTCCCTTGTACAGAAACATGATTGTCTTGCAGCAGCTGTTAGAAAGGTTTGTTATTGAAAAACTTACCTTTTTCCTGTATGCTCCTTCCATTATATTCTAGGACCAGCTGTTTCTATCATAATACTACTTATATTAGAAGACTGAAAAGGGTTTTATTATATATACTGCCCATATCATAAAATACATCTATGGGTGGCGCCAAAATGAAAAAAACCCATTAAAAACAATATAAAAACAGTCAACTATTAAAAAAATATTACATTTTTAAGAGGCAAGGAGAGAGTGACAGATACAGCAGTAATGCCATCTCAGCAACTCATCAAAGGCTCAGCTCCCAAGCCTGATGACATTGTAAAAAATGAATAGGGATAGACCACACCTATGGGCACTATGGCTGAAAGGGTCTGCCTCCAGGGTCCTGCCAAATATAATTAGCAGATGGGTTATAGAGCATCTGCAATTCTTCTGTTGGATCTCTTCCCATCCCAATTACATCTGCGACAGGCCTGAAGAGCAGGTGGCCAAGCTCACAGCCATAAGGAGCCCAAGGAGCCATTCAGTTCCATGTTCATGTTTCTGAATCAAGTTCAGCTCCTGCTGACTCTTGGTATGGTCAAAATATTTTCTTGGCAGCATTATGTGGCATCCCATTTAGGGCTTGACGTTGCTTTCTGCAGCTCTTAGATTTCCTAATAGTTTCCTGTATAATAATAATCAGACCCAAGTCTTCTTAGTATTTTTAGATAGGCTGGGGAATATTAGTTGAGTGCTGCCATAAGAGTTGAGTGTTTTTTTTAAATGTATAAGGCATTTGTACTTTTAATATTTTAAATAATCTATGAAGATGTTCATGGAAAATTCTACTGATTTCATTCAAGGTGGGAAGCTGCTATTGAACTGAGTAAATCACTTCTGAAATTAAATCCTTTTGACTGTCATCTTTTGAAGACTCTAGTCGATTTGTATTTGAGAACAGGAGAGATTGAAAGAGCTTGTGATGTATGGCTCTCAGCATTTGAGAAGAATCCTCAGAATGCCCAGGTTTTTTACTTTATGTGCAATTTTTTCACGATGCAGGTAAAACAACTTGTTTCATACTTGATTATTACAGTTTTTCCAATGCAAAATGACAACTTTATCATGAGATATAGTTGAGATTGCTGTAGAATAGAATAAAAATGTATCTTACCCAAATCAGTTATTTACATGTTACAAGATTGAGATACAAATCTCAAGATTGAGACGCTCTGGTTTATTGGGTAGATGGTGTAGAACTTGGTGACAAAGGTACAACATACCAGATGGGCTTTTCATACCTTTGTTTTATACATGAAATGATTCTTTTTATATATAATATATATATTATATTCTTTTTATATATATTTTTATATATATTCTTTTTATATATAAATTACAAAATGTTAATTTGGTCTTGTGTTGTTGCTTCTGAGTAATCTCTTGACTATTCAGGTACCCTCTTTTTCTGCTTTTATATAATTACTAAAATTTGACTTTTAATATTTCCATATGACAGCTTTTTAAATTTATTTAGTTTCAAAAATCATTGAAATATTTTACATAATGCTGAGTTGTACTGGATATTCTATGCTGTAAGCTAACATCAGATTTAATTCTTTTATGACAGAATAGATCAGATAGTATTCCTGCATTGTTGCAAGCCTTTGTTGCTGCATTTTTTGAGTATGTTCCTCAAGAAAATCATCCTGTAGATTTATTACGGTAAGCCTGGCTGCTGTTTTAGTCTACACTGAATTACCCTTGTTTTTGATGTAGAAGTTATAGCATACATGAATTTGTAGAAATTCTAGTTATACATTGTCAAATTCCAATATACTAAGCATATTTTCAGGAAAATGAATTATTTCCATTTGGCTACTATTTAATGAGAAGATTTTGCATATTTAGTTTGTGCTTCATGCATTTAGGTTCTCATTCCACTAAACAACAATTTTGTTACTAATAAATTTTGTCTTCAGACTTGTGTCAATATTATATCCACTATTTTATTTCTGCACACAAATCACTGTTCATGCATTTTTATAATCTACAGTATTATACTGGGCCTTGCTTAGAATAGTTTCTTCACTAACATCAGCCCGTTTTTATTGGAAAATACCCACCTCGTAGTTTGTTAGACTGAATTCAGCTCACTGTTTCTAAAAGCAATGCTGAAATTACTCAGTTACTCAGAGAAGCTGTTCTTTTTCTCAGTTGAAAATTCTGGCTGACCTAATCAAATTAATTAGATGAACTGAAGAAAATAATGATGCAAATATTAAAATGAATTTCTCCCACTTCTTCAGTTCTGAAGCAGCTGCCAACTTTTAGATTTTGTATGTCCTTTCGTCAATGTATTAGTACTTACAATTCATCTTATTAATTAAAATTCTATGCAACTTCTAAATACAATATTGTGCTAGTAGTATGGATGGGAAAATTTTGCACCTGCTGTAATTTGCAGTTGCAGGTTTGTTGCAGAAACTAATTTGATTCTTATGTAATAGCTAACATAGGACTTTGATTTTTGCAATATGTTGATAAAGTGTCTGTTATATAATATTAGCTCTGTATAGTAAACATTTTCATACTAAAAGCAGGTTTTTGTTGTAGGTATTTTTTGAATTTTCCAATGCCAATTGAATTTACACCACCCTTGTATAAGGGTAATTTTATGGAAGATGTTTTAAATCAGCAGATTCCTTACCTGTGGCAGATATACTGGTGAGATTGTTTGTTTTAATGCTAATATCAGTTTGCATAGGGAGCCTTATACTAAACCAGTTCTTGAAGAGCAGCCCTTCTGTTTCTGGTATATTCATCACACTTGATACAATGCAGCTTTCTCCTATGGTATGAAGATTTGTTTGTATCATGTCTTTGTGTGTCCTGCATTTCAGTTTTCAAGTTAGTGTTAGGAGGTAAGGATGGAAAAATTTGGAAAGTGGGAATGTTGTAGGGTTGTTTTTTTCCTAGAATCCTAAATTCTACTAATGAAAATGAGTACATACTTTTTAATAAAAAAATCAGAATTAAAGTATATATTTTGGGTATTCAAAAAGAAAAAATCTTCCCCTTCAATGTCTGTATGAGGTATAAAAAAGTCAATGTGATGGTATAACCAAATGATTAAAGCACCACCCCACTTCCTCCACCACCTTTAAAAATAAAAGCCGTCTTGCTTGCAATAAGCCTTTTTTTCTTCATTTCAGTAGTATAATTAAAAGGGAAGTATGTTCTGGAAATTGTAACTTGTGAATATTTTTTCCACATGAATGTTCTCCATTTTGGCTTATTTCCCTATTGAGTACAACCTCTAAATTTTGACAGTAGCATTTGTTTTGAAAGTATTAATTGAAGTATAAAATTTGCCTTTTGGTTTTGAATTTAATCATTTATATGTATAAGACTGGTGTGCTTGTCTATTGTATGCTGTCTGCTGACTTTTAAAAAATGAAATACAGGTTTGGTTTATGTACATAAGAATGAATTTACTATTCCTTTGCCATCATAGCTCTAGGGAAAAAAATCACGTTTGATTTTTCATTAATCCTGTTTTATTATTTCAAAATTCTAATCAATGCCTAAATTTCTTTTTCATTCAGATTGTGTTAAAACAGAATATTTTATATAAAAAGTACTAGTAAACCACGAAATAAAGGCAAGTGGAATTTTTGTTCTGCTATGCAGTGTTTTGGCAGGCAAAAAAAATGAACTCAAAACTTTGAGTTCTTTACAAATCTGTGCACAGAAAGTAAACCAGTTTAGGGTAGTGTGCAAACTAAAGCCTATTTTGACAGTTTTTGGTTCTAAATGTCAACTTCCTCCATTGCCCTTTTCTGTTAGCAAAAAGAGTATGTGGTTGGTTACAAAAATGTTTCTTTTTATATAGTTTATATCAGTCTCTTCATGGAAGTTCTATAGAAGCAACAGATGCGTTTGAGGCAGCACTGGGAGCAGTCATGCAAGAGGAAATAGTTCAGCAGATTTGGATGGAGTAAGTATAAATGACGAGACATTGCCTAACTATTTATTTAGTTAGCATATTTATTGATATATCAATTTTCTATATTGTCCATTATACTTGCATGCCTCGTGGCAGTTTATAGAGAAAAAATTAAGTGATACTATAGCTATAGTTAGGAACAAGTTAAAAACCAGATTAAAACAACATTAAAAGGAAAAGGCACCAGTCACCTCCACGTTGCATGGTACTCTTGGACCCCCAGGCCAGTTGGCAGAGCCAGGTTTTTAACACGCTTCCAAAAGGCCAGGAAGGTGGGGATCTCTGTTGACTTGTATAAAACCCAAGAATGCAGATGAACAACAATAATGTGAGCTTATAAAACCACTGTGTAAACAATCCCTGTGATCCCCAAGGCTGTGAAAAATCTGTTTTAAGGGTATTTAATAGCAAATTCAGAAGTATTCAAATATGAATTTTACTTGTATTTTCCAGTTACCTTGTTTTCATGAATGACAAAATTGTCAAATCCAACAATCAAGTTCAAGAATTCAAGCTTTTTACTGATCTTGTGAACAGATGTCTTGTTACAGTCCCAACACGTTACCCTATTCCATTTAGCACTGCTGATTACTGGACCAACTATGAATTTCATAACAAGGTACAATATTTCAAAAGCCACATTAAAGCAAACCTAATATAAGAAACATTGCAAGCAAAGTTTTGCGTTCCTTGATTAGCCAAAATGTTATAAGGACGCATCAGAGTTTGGGAGAAGGCAGGAGAAAAATTGATGTTGAAATCAACACTTTCCGAGGGAATGGAGGAAGAAATGTAATGATGAGTGACCCTTGGTGCTCTCTTATCTGGGTTGTTTTCTTGCAGACATCATTACCTAACTAGGTAACATCATCAGTGCTGACATTTACCTACCCTTAATGAAATGTTTGCAAGAAAACAACCAAACTTACAGAGTACCAAGGGCCCCTCATTTCAACCCTGAGATATAAATATCGTCCTCTATCAAAACTTAATATTATTATGATAATTTCAGGTTACTTGGTATTGAGAGAGTTATCATGGCTGTTTTTTCATTGTGCCTATGATTCAAGATAAGATAACGATCAGAATCTCTTGCAATATTAATTAAGAAAGTTTGCCTTTTAGCAGGATTGATGCCTATCTACTTTATTTCCTTTTTATCACTGCTGTAAATAGTACAGCCAAGAGTTCCTTGAATATTTTCTTGGTCTTTTCGTTCTTTTATTTTATTGTTTCAATCTTTTGCTAGGTATTGTTTTTCTGCTTTGTATTTTCAATTTCTCTTCCCCCCCTCTTTGCTGTTTTCTATGTTCCGATGACCCAGTAGGCACCACTTAATAAGTGCACCAAATATGGTAGTAAGCTGCTGACTATCTAAGGAAATTACTTTCCTCCATTCTGCTTGGAGGAAAGGAAAGAACCTTACAAAGCAAGTCATATACAATTGGTCTTCAAGACTAAGAATACTTTTGTGTGGTCAGGTATTGAAGATTGTCCACACCATCATATCCTCATCTCTTCAGACTGTGCCCAGAAAAATGTTATTGCCATGTGCGTTCTTGGGGCCTAAAGCCAATAGCAAAGGCATCAGTTCTATTTCAGAACTCAGCTGGACTATTGTCACATAGCACAAACTTCATTTTGGCTTACTTCCCCTTTATCAAAAGCCAGCAGTTGCAGAGTTCTTGCCATTAAAATCTTCAAATAATACAACAATCAACATAATCATCCCCAGGTTTTGCAGCAACCCCATATAGCTTACAATGCTGTTTTTTCCTCATTCTCTCACTATTTGGGCCCAGGAAGGTGTATTGTTTGCTGCCTTGAATTATTTTTAAAAATAATAAAAGCAGGATTAACAATAAACAAACCCCCAATAGAGTAGCTTATGCATGCCAACCTGAAATTAGATGACATGCTTCTCCTTCCTGTGAAACAAGTAGGTAACAGTGATGCATGATGGAATATCCCAAAATAGTCTTATTTTGATAGGTATTGGTCAGTCCAACTTAATTCTGAATTCAACAGTGTGCATGCTGTTTTCTCATTACACTAGAGGACAGGGTTTTAAAAATAAATAAATGGGAGCTTCTAATGTTTTCAAAATCAACCTTTCAGGTAATTTCCTTCTATCTGAGTTGTATTCCAAAGACTCAGCATTCCAAAGCTTTGGAACGGTTTTGTTCTACCATGCCTTCGAATCCTGGACTTGCATTCAAGTAAGAAATATTGCTGGCAGCAGCTAAAAGTTTATATGTGTGTTTTTAGTCTTTCAAATCCAGTGGAATGTTGGAAAGAAATTAGGTAAATGAGCTGTGTGAATAGTAACTGTTTGAAAACTGAACTAGGCTGAATTTTACGTGAGAGATGAAGCTGGTGATAAAAAAATGATTCTGAAAGGGGCTGGATCAGACTGGGGGCTATGAAGAAAACTAGTGCAGTCCTGTAGGAGAAGCATCTGGGCAACTATTTAAAATACTTGTGACTCTTCCATTCTGAGCCCACCTCCTTTTTCCTCCCTCCCAGTCATCCAATCCAGTGTACTGAACAAATACAGAATTGCAGTTTAGGACGTTTGTTGAGTGATAAAATGATCCTAATTAGCATCCTAATTCTTTAAACATACAGTTCTTAAACTATAAATATTATCCAGCAAGTCTATAAGAAAATATTGGGCAGAATAACAATTTAGTGCTAAACTAGATGAAACTTATGTTAATTTGTTTTTCCCATGACTTTTGGACTTAACTGTACAATCTAAAGGAACACTTTGGTGGAAATTGATTTCATTTAAAAACCACACAATTGAAAGTCTATGGAGGTTCTCAGTCATCTAGCTCATGGTTGTCCCAAAGGTGCTTTTTCCAACAGGCAACTGGACTTTCTTGTTTTTCTTTGAAGATGTTTTGCTTCTCATCCAAAAAGCTGCTCCAGCTCTCACTTCCTCTTCTGGTACATCTCGGTGGCGGATGCACTGGGGCAAGCTCCTGCCCCAGAGTCCGAAACTTTCCCCCCTGATGGGCCCTTTGGGACACAGGTGGCCTGCAGAGGACCCCTGCTGTAGGGGTGGCTCGCTGGGGGGCCCTGGGTTCATCCGGGGGGCTGATGCCGGCCTCGCCCGAGGCACCGGGAGGTGCACAGCGCGCGGTGGCCTGCATGGGCGGCTAGCCGATCGCGCCATCCAGCTGGGCACACTGGGAGAAATTTCTCAACTACGGAGGCGGTGCAGAGCGGTGGCACTGAATTGAGTGTGCAGGTGAATCAAGGGGAGAGAGATGGGGAGAGGTCAGCTTTATTGAACTTTTTGAAATAGGAGGGGGTGGAGGCTTCCCTCCCCCCTCCAAACTTAACACTGTAAAGGGATCCCTCCTCCCTTGGAAAAGGAGGAAGGAGGTGAATTTTAAAAAGGCAATCTGAGGATGTGTACCTTGGATTGAAAATTTGGATCCTGCCTGATGGGCT
>JANHFP010002848.1:208907-222350 GCA_032468135.1 Calamaria suluensis | reverse complement strand
GACCCATCGTGACCCCATGGACAACGTTCCTCCAGGCCCTCCTGTCCTCCACCATCCTCTGGAGTCCACCCAAGCTCCCACCCACTGCTTCAGTGACTCCATCCAGCCACCTCATTCTCTGTCATCCCCTTCTTCTTTGGTAAATGTCCTTTATCAGCCTCTCAAAACATTTCATATAGATGGCTGACAGTTAATCATTAAGACCCATAATTGTAGACTTTTTTTGGCACTGGCAAAATAATATAAGTTTTAAAACATGATGCAACCACTGCCTATTGCAGTGAAAGATTGTAAGAACACAAGCCAACTTGTCTGCACATTGTCCAAAACACGCCCAGGGATATTATCTGGGCCTGCTGCTTTCCGAATGTTACCTTTCCTCAATGTCCTCTGGACAAAGGTAACATCAAAACTAAATGTTTGCTCATCAGGATGGGGGCACAACTTTCCTCGTGGAGGTGCTATTTGATGCCTCAAATCTTCCAAAAAATATGTTCAGCTCATTTCCAAAAAACGTGTTCAGCTCATTTTATCTACAATAATTGGAGCCGCCTTATAGTCTGTAATGCCCTGGATGCCTTGCCACATACACCTGGTGATTGTAGGATCCTAAAAAAAAGTTCTGAATTTTTTGATATTGGGTTTCCTTTGCTCTTTTTCATGACTCTTTTCAAATTGGCTCTGGCTGTCCTAAGTGCCAGCATATTTCCAGATTTAAAAGCCACATTCTGTGCTTTCAACATCTTGCGAACCTCATGTCATCCATGTTTTTTCATTAACCCTCACAACAATGTTTCTAAGGACACATAAATCCTCAATGCACTTTTGAATATATGCAGACACAGTAGTTGCATACTCCTCTACTTTTATAGGTTGCTTATCTGTTGCCACTTCTTTAAACATACCCTAATCCTTGCACTCAAAGCAATATTATAATGCTTCTATAGCTCCCTCCGCCCAAACTCTCATCTGCTTCACCTTTATAATAATACAGTGGGACATAGGGAAGTGTTGAAAACATTGCACAGAATGGTAACAGACTTTTGGTGGACTAAAGTGGCAGCAGGCATCAAGGACTCTATGTAGCAACTTGCCACACCTGCAGAAGGTCTAAGTTCCACCATTAGAAGACAGCAAGAGTGTTACAACGAGGGGTGGGTAGTACTTACCTTTACTACTGGTTCTCTTCATGCACGCACTTTGTCCAAGATCCCAAAATAG
The DNA here is from genome assembly GCA_032468135.1 of Calamaria suluensis. Taxonomy (NCBI): domain Eukaryota; kingdom Metazoa; phylum Chordata; class Lepidosauria; order Squamata; family Calamariidae; genus Calamaria; species Calamaria suluensis. The sequence continues at coordinate 221,129 of JANHFP010002848.1, read as the reverse complement.
GAATGGTATTAACAAATGGCACTCAAAACAAATTTAGAGGGGAAAACATAATTGACCTCTGAAAATGTTTCTCGTGGAAGCCATCTGTGTTTTGTCAGCAAATGTTCTTTCTAAAAAGCACAAAAAAAAGACCTAATCTTTGCTAGCCAGCCAAAATCTTATTGATGTCAATGGGAACATTGCCTTCATGAAGATTGAAACCATTATTGTACGTACTGTGAGGTCCTCAAATTTTTGCCAGTTTTGTGTAAAGCAAGAGTAGCAAAATGAACTTTACTGGAGCAGAACAGTTCTTTCAATTAGCTTGAATCTGGCGCATCTGGAGTATGATGGCAAAAAGGGAGTGTCTGAATTCATATACCTTTTAAATTACCTATTGTATAAAACTATAATGAGTCAAATTCATGTGAACTGTCCTGTTTTATCCTGCAAACATTCATTTCAAACCAGAATATGGCTATAACTCATACATTTTCTTGTACTATGGGCAAATACATTATTTTTTTCTTTAAAACCCATGTCTGTCTGTAATTTAAAAAAAGAACCTGTTCCAGCTTTAAGGAATTAAATGTTAACCAATTGTCACAATAAAATATTTTAGCCAGAGTTTTAAATGTACAACTTTACAACATCTATAAAAATAAAATCATAAAAGTGAAAAATTTGTTTTGAACACATCTGCCAATGATAAGGGTATTCAATTAAATATATAATACAGAATGGAAGCAAAAATTGTTACTGGGATGTAGCCAGGAAAACCCTTTGACATTTTGATAACTTAATGTGGTCTTGATCAAGCAGTTCAGAACTTTAGAAAATCCCAAACCAGAAGGGTTACAAGTAGTGTACTCAATACATCAAAGAATCATTAGTTGGATTTTGTATGTGAAGAATCAGTTCTAAAATATGAGTAGTCCTTGTTGAACCACCACTCAATTCATTCAGCAACTGTTCAAAGATACAATGGCACCTGACTGATGAGTCTTAAATATTACAGTTGTCACAGTGTCCCTGTAAATGTAATTTAAAACATTGCAACCAGTTTGCAGTCACAATATCACAGCAGTCAGCATGATCATATGATATCCCACTTTGCAATCACATTGCTTATCAATGGGATTGTCAGTCCTAAATACCAGTGTTAAGCAAAGACTACCTGTATGGTGTTAAGAGCAGCTTAAAGCAGGTTCCAACCTGGGCTATCCTTTTCTGTTGAGCACCATCAATCATGGTATTCTTCTGAACTGTTGGTCCCAATGAACCAAAAACGACACAAGGAGTTACTTCAGAGTACCATATCTCTGCTCTGGGCTACCCAAGTTATACTATCAAGTTTGCTTCCTAGTACCTGGAAACTCTAAATATCTAGATGGAGAAAAACACATTTCAACTCAACCCTAGCAAAGCTGAGGGGCTGTGGGAATTTTAAATTTGCTCAGATCTGTAGGTTCTCCATTGGTAACAAGCAGAGTTGGTGAACAATAGAGTGATTTTTTACCCTATTTTCATTGCTCTTGCACAAGAAGCAAGTGACAGCTTGGCCAGGATAGCTTTTGCAAAATTCCATTTGGTGCATAAATTCCTCCTACCTGGATTAGGAGATTTTGTTCATAGTCACTAAGTCTTAGTCACTGCCTGGTAGGACTATTACAATGTATGCTACGTAGAACTGCTAGGGGGGCTGGTTTCCAGTTTTAAAATCATGCATGGGCTCAGATTACCTGCAGAATTTCCTGTCTCCAAAGGTTTTATTAAGTCTTGGCAGGCAAAGTAGAAGGTCCCTTCTGTGAAACAATGTCATCTCTTAGGACCAAGAAGTGTGCCTTTGTCACCACACCCACCCTATGGAACGGCTCTCACCCAAGATTTTAATGATATCAAGTCTTTCATCCTTCTAGGCCTGACTTTTTTGTCAAACTTTGTGCCAGGATATTATTGGAACCCACTAAGTAAACTATGCTCTGTTCTGTGTCGTGTGACAGTTTTGTGAGGAGACTGTTTTATGAGATTTATTTTTTAAAGAGTTGCTTTACAGCTTTTATGTTGTTTTATGTTGTCTATGTGTTTCCTTAGCCACCCAAAGTTATGTAGTTAAGATAGGCAGTCAAATATATTAAGTAAATTAATAATAATTTTCATCAGCAAAGATGAAACAGCATGGAGCAGAAATGTCTAATTCTTGCAGCTGGATTTAGATAATTTTCTACTCTTCCAAAAATCTCTGACAGATTTTTATTATTATAATCTACAATAATTGTGTACATTTAATAAAACTTATAAATAAAATATTTCAAAATATTTTGTGAAAGCCACCATTCAAAGGCTAGATTATGGGTTAATATTTATTTAATGATTATAACATTTGAAAATAGATAAGGCTGACAGAAAAAGGGAAAACTATATTATTGGCTGATGGACCAATCCAATTTTTGAAATTTTATCTGAATGTTCCCATCATTATCTGGTTTATAAATATGAAACAGAAAAGTCCATTTATTATCCAGGATCATTAAAAATTTCCACACAGCTAAATAATAAGGTAGTTCTCAATTTACAACAGTTCTGTTCAAAGTTACAACAGCACTGATGTGACTTATGACAGTTTTTCACACTTATGACTAGTGCAGCATCCTAAAGGACATGATCAAAATTCAGATCTTTGGCAACTGACTCATATTTATGAATGGTTGCAATGTCCTGGGGTCATGTGATTTCATTTTGAGACCTTCTGATAAGCAAAGTCAATGGGGAAACCATTCATTTAACAACTGTGTTCCTAATGTAACAACTGCAGTGATTCACTTAACAACTGTGGTAAGAAAAGTCATAAAATGGGGCAAAATTCAACAACATAAATTTGGGACTCAATTGTGGGCATAGGTTGAGGACTACTTGTGAAGCTGAATATCTATATCCTTGTTTATAATGTATTTGCCATAGACATTATGTAAACCATGAAAAATGTTAAGTATGTATATGTTTAGTGATTACTGAAGTTTTATTATAAAAATAAAGTGTTGTGGTAGGTAAGTATAAATTGTGGATACTGGCCTTACTTTATCCAATTAGCAAGCGGAAGGATTTCAAAGCCAAACTCATTTCACATACATCTAAAATTGAGGAAAATAATGTCTGAGTGATGAAAAGTTGCTGCAAAAAATGAAGAGGATAAGATTTCAGAGACATAAGAATTTTCTTGGTAATCACCATTTCACATAAATCATACTAGGCTCTCGATTTCAGTACTTTTACCTCACTCCAACTAGGCTGAATGATAGAACCCTTTGCAAACAGTCTCATGAGAACTCCAGAGAGAAGCAAAAACACAGTTAATGATCTCATGGTTCTTTGAAACCATTAGAAAACAACTCCATGGGGTCAGGATTTCTTCCAAAACATTCACTGGCAGTAATGCAATTTCAACAATCCTGTTCTGCAAGGGGGATGTCAAACATCCTTTTGCCAGAGGTTAAAAGAATGCTGGAGTGGCTTTCAAATCCTGCAATATATCCTCCAATAGATACATAACATATTCTGAAAAATAGTCATAATTATCAAAGACCCGTTTTTTTTCAAGTGGTGACAACCTCTAAAAATGAGGCACAGAGGTACAAATTGCTAGACCTTTGATTTGCATACTGCATTATGACAGTATTTGTCCTTTAGCCATTTTCTATAAAATAGGATTATACATTCCGTATTGTAAATATAATGATCTGTAAATAATATGCTGGTTAGGAAAAATGCCCACATCAACACTTTATATACATCAACGTATATAAAGTTGATTATCTGACTGCAACACTTTTATTTGAATATATAAAATGTGATGCAAATTAAAGAGAGAATAACAAAATTTCCAAAATATTGTATAATGTTAAATTTTGAATATGCATGTCTTAATCCAATCTTTACATTAAGTAAATAAAAGTTTAAACAAATGTGTCTATGGTTATATCAACCCTCCATTCATGTGGAGTCTGGTATTTTGTGAGTGTTTATTCTTCTTTACTCTTACCCAAACATCTCTGTTTCTATATATGTCTATTTAGTAATATGTCTCACTGAATTTATAGGGATTTATTCTAAATAAGCATGGGTAACTGCAATCCAGCCCTGGAGTAAGTTAAAAGTTAAAGTTTTCTTTGAGTTGAGCTTCACTACTGGAGACTGCAATGATATACCACCTGGTTTTATTGGATTATATGACCCATGGTGGAGCAGTGGTTAGAATGCAGTATTGTAAACTGACTTTGCCAACTGCCAAGATTTTGATCAAAAATGGCTCAAGGTTGACTCAGCCTTCCATCCTTCTGAGGTTGATAAAATGAGGACCAAGATTGATGGGGGCAATAGGCTGACTCTGTAAACTGCTTAGAGCTGTGATGGCCAACCTATGGCACACATGCTACCTGTGGCATAGCAGAACCATTTCTGTGGACACACAAGCATTGCCCTAGCTCAGCTCCAGTGTGCATGCACATGCCAGCCATCTGGTTTTCAGACATTCTGGGCCAACCAAAAGTCAGGAAACAGGCCATTTCTGACCTTTGGAAGGCTTCCAGGGAGGTGGGGAAGGCAGTTTTCGCCCTCCCCAAGCACTTAGAAAATCTCTGGAGCCCGGGGAGGGCAAAAAATGGACCTTCCAGGCCTATTGTGCCATTGTATGCCAAAAGTGGGTGGAGCGTGAGGGTTCACATGTGCATGTACAGGGGGGCGGGAGCAGGGCCGGATTTAGATGAAAAGAGGCCCTAGGCTATTCCACATATGAGGCCCTTTCACCTGCATTTTTAAATTTGTATTTTCGGTCCAGTGTTTTAGTGTTCACTCTTTTTAGAATAGTGTAATTTTAATTTCCAATTTGAATGTAGGCCCCTCTTGATCTTGAAGCCCTAGTCTGAAGCCTAGTTAGCCTATAGGAAAATCCGGCCCTGGGCGGGACACATTGAATTATGGCTGTGGGCACAAGCCGGTGTAACCCCCCTGTGCTCCCCCCCTTTTGGCATGCTACAGCAAAAGGTTTGGCTATCACTGTCTTAGAGAATGCTGTAAAGCACTATGAAGCAGTATATAAATCTAGGTGCTATTTCTATATGAAAGTGGTATGCCATTGACTCGTTCCACATTTTTTTTTTTACTTTTTACTTTGGACCAACGCCCCGGGATTTTCTGGTTGTTTCAAACTAGGTTTAAGTCTGCATAACCTTTTCAAGATAAGCCAAGTTGGGAGAAGATGTGCATTTGAAGAAAGGGTTGGGGAGGATCTTGGCTTTCCAGCAGGGAGGTTACAGGGAGATTGTCCAGTTCTGAACTGAATGGGGGAGCAAAAGGACCTGGGTTGCCACCCTTGGAATCTTACATTGTGTATCTTTTCCATTAGAAGGTTATTGCTTTAGTCTGGCAAGATTCTGTCTATTAGATATAGGCAAATAAGCAATTGAACTAAATTGGATTTCACTGAGTCATGTTTGAACTTAAGCCTGACAGGTGCCATTAAGAAAATAGCCTGAAGCAATTTACATGTATTGTGTGTACACACACACACACACACACCTCTTTCTCAGTTAAAAATATTATAAAGGATTTTGATGCATCAACCTGGAAATTTAAATTAAGGGGAATTCTATGTGCAGTTGTAACAGTCTTAATCAAATATGGAATTATAAAATATAGTATATTAATATAATTGTTTAAAAGCTTAAAACATCTGTAACATAAAATCCTCTTCCTCCCTAAGTGATATATAAATTTTATTTCCTTTTTAATTTTTAATAAGGACAAGAAAGCAAACTGGATAGGTTGGCAGTATTTTTATTGGCCTCTCTGAAACAAAGAGGGATTTTCTTTAAAGAGAACTACATTTTGCAAGTTTTATAGGTATTTGAAGAATCCAAAAGATAGATTTTGATACCTAATAAAACATTATTTTAAAACAAAAAATAAAGAGATGCATATGTCTAGTATATCAACACATAATGGTGAAATCTAAAAATAGATTTCTCCCCCCACCCCTCTATATAATTTTCATGATTCCCAGGCAGGACCATGCTTATCAGGGAACTCTGAATTATAATCCAACCAAGTGGGCCAATTTATATTACTATTTTTTCTGTCCCATGGGCAGAACATAATATGTAATATTAGAAAGGCCTTGAATATAAAGTGAAAAATAAGAACCTATCATTGACATCTTTACACATGTAACAGCAGGCAAATTAACTGAGGTAAATATATCCTGTTTTCCCCAAAATAAGACATCTCCTGATAATAAGCCCAATTGGCCAAGGGCTTATTTCAGGATTTGACAAAATATAAGACAGGGTCTTATTTTTCAGGGAAACACGGTATATGTGCTCTAGTTTTCAGTCCTTAACTCACAAATGTAAAAACAACATGACTATGTAAACAAATTAATGCTGATTTTCATTTTCATTGCAGGAAAAAATAGATACTCAGACAGCTGTAGTTACAATTAGTGTGACAGTTACATAGTTATGCATAGGGATGTGCAAAATAGTCTGTGCTGTGAACTATTTCATGCACAGAACATTTATTTTTGGATGGTGTGGACAAAACACATACTGTGGTGTTTTGTTCTGGACATAATCTGGAAAGCAAATATTTTGTGTTTGTTGCTTCAACTGAATATTGTCTTTCACTTGGAGCTGAACATTTTTCTTTTTATTCTCACATCGGAGACAAAGCAGCAGAAGAGGGCATCCATATCCTTATAACTATCGGCTTGGATTCTGAGGTGGGGTGATCTCAATGGAATTTGAAATAAAACAGTATAATAGTACAATAAATTATACTATAATAATTATATGAAATAAAACAATAAAACATTTAGAAAGCAGAAGTTTTAGAAGTGGAATAGAAGCACATTGATTTTGAGGAACTCATTTTGACAATTATTTATTTTATTTATTTATTTAATTTGTCAACAAGTACAAGGAAACAAGTAACAGTATATACATAGATACTGGCACAAAAATTGGCACAATTAAAGATATAAGTAGGCAAAACATAGCTATATTGTGATGGCAAAAAAACTCTGTTACTTTACATAATCATTGTTTTTCAATAAGCAATAATAATAATTTTATAATAATTTATTAGATTTATATACCGCCCCTCTCCTCGCAGATGTTGTATTGACATGTAGAAACCACATTGATAACTTCCTAACTTGATTCTTCAATTAAGATTCTTAAAATTATTTAAAATTATTTAATACCACCAACAATGCTGCTTCCCTACAAAGTGACCTAGACTATGTGTCAGAATGGTAACTGGCAACTACAATTTTCAACTAACAAATGCTCTGTCCTACAAATTGGTAAACAAAATATCAGAACACCAAATACAAATTAGGCAGAAATGATGTCATAGATGACTGTCACTCTGTCAAGGATCTAGGAGTACTTGTCTCAAACACTAGAGCTCATTGTAACATCATTGCCAAAAAGACATTAAGAATTGTTAACCTAATTTTGAGAAGCTTCTTCTCTGGTAACATGAACTGTTAACTAGGGCATACTAGACCTTTGCCAGACCAATTTTCAAATACAGCTCATCTACCTGGAATCCACACTGTATATACGACATTAATACACTTGAGAGATATTTCATGAGAAGAGTACTTCTCTACTCACAATAGAATCCCTTATACCACCAAGCTTGAAATTTTGGGCTTGGACAATCTGGAACTGCGTTGCCTGCAGTCCAATCTAAGCATAGTACACAAAATTGTTTGCTACATCGTCTTACCTGTCAACGTCTTCTTCAGCTTCAACCACAATGATACATAGGCAAACCATTGACACAAACTCAAGGTAAACTGCTTCAAACTCGATTACAGAAAATACTACTTCAGCAACAGAGTGGTCAATGCCTGGAATGCTCTACTTGACTCCGTTGTTACATCCTCAAACCCTTATAGCTTCAACCTTAAACTGTCTACTGTGGACCTCACCCTATTCCTAAGAGGTCCATAAAGGGGGTGTGCATAAGTGCACTAGCATGCCTACCATCCCTGTCTTACTGCCCTATTTATCTGTATTTACTTCCTTTTTTGATGTTTATGTTCATACTTTTACTTGCTACCTTGTACATATTTGACAAAGAAGCAAAACAAAATAAATAAAATAAATATTTTTGCTTTCCTTTTATATTTCCCAACATTACAACCTTCTCCAGAGAAATAAGTTTGGATATATTAACTAATTAATAAACATAAGACTAGGATCAATCTAGTAATCTGATCAGGGGTGGGTTTCAAAATCTGTTGCTACTGGTTTGCTCAAGGTCGCTTGTGCACATATGCACATGCATATGCACATGCATAGAAGCATCCGGGTGGGTGGGCAGAGCCTCTAGCCATCACTACTGGTTTGCCCGATCCCCACCACTGAACCTGATCTAATACCTATAAATTATTTTAAAACCCTCAAAAGTAAAGAAATAACATTTTGTGTTTTACACTTTTACTTCATATTCAGCATTGTCCATTGATATTTCAGAATATTAGCTGTGAATAATTTGATCCTGGTCTCACTGTAAAGTCAACATTTTTTGATATGATATCAGAAATTAACTGTGAGCTTTATAAACATGGATGTGATCTATTTGACAAGAATTTAGGGCCATCTCCAAAGTCAAAAGGCAAAGTCCAAAGTTCCTACTCAATAGAAAATTTGAAGGTATAAAATATAATTAATTTATAATTTAGTATATATTTGTAATGCTATTCCATCTAAATATGAGGGGTAATTTTCTTAGAAAATAACAGTTTGAAAAATAATGCATTCAAAATTTCAATTAATATATTGCAATAAGAAATAGGGAAGTTGCAAATTGTTCTGAAGGTTTTTATACTTCTCGCATGACAACATGGCTTTCTAAAGTTTACGATGAGTAAAAATATGATACATGGATGCTGCTCCTGGAAAAAAAGAAAAAAAATTCTTTGAAATTGAATACACTACTTGTGATTCATCCAGATGCAATCCAGATTTTCTCTTAAACTCTTAAGTGGAAAGTCCTTTTCAAATGATCTTTTGTACTTACATGTAGGGAGGAAAGAAAGGATCCACCATTTGGAATGTTAATCCCATAAAGCAGATGTTAACCTTCAATGGTCCAAATCAACATAGGCTGTATTTTCTCATTTGAGCTTTAAATTTTTAAATGCCAATCAACTATTCTTTGAACATAAAAATAGATAGATACTATGTAAAAAAACTAATTAAATTACATAACCAATAGTATATATATTAGTGGCCTATTAAATGTATTATTGAATTTATCTCTCAAACTAAACAGCTTATAAGATCTTAAGTAAGCAATTATGCTATATGCTGCTCTGTTGACCTCTTAGGCCACTTTGCTCTGTATCTCTGAAGATACTAGTACAGGTTTATGATTTTCAGTTAAGTGAGAAAGCAGATATTTAGCAGTAACATTAATATGCACAGTAGTGTACTATAGTGGATAAAAATCATTTCAGTACAAGGTGATACACAATTCTTCTACTAAGCTTGGTAGGAAAGCTTTGTAAGAAAGTGTCACGAGGTAAGCAAAGTAGGCAAGTACTGTATTTGTAAGTAAGCAAAGAAACTTTCAATAGAATTGTAAAATATTTCAAAGAGTAACCAAATTATTTTTGGAAGATTAAGTAAAGTATTTGGAAGTAAGTAAAGAAACTTGCAATAGAGTTGCATGGTCACTCATCCAGTGATTGGCTGCTAAGAGGAATGGAACCAACCATCTGGAGACCAGATGTGAGATCAAGGGAGATGTATTGTCTTCCTGGTGTGAAAATTCAGGCCATGACAGAAAAACTGATTTTGCTAATGAAACCAACTGATCACTCACTTTCTTCGGTTTCAAATTGGAATAAATGACAGCACCAAAACAGGTCTGGAAAGAATAAAAAGAGATTTTGAAGATCTAGGCAGAAGGCAAAAGAGTTTGAAACAATAGTGAATACAGAAGTTCATGGACTGAAGAAGGAACAGAGTGTTTAGAAATCAACCACTGACTCAAGGAGTGGTGACATCAAGAGAAGTTTGAAATCCTAAAACGGGGGGTTTGGGGTTGGATAAGAACAGAAGATGATCAAGGAAATCCTCAGTCCATGGGTTGGGAAGATGTCAAGGTAGTAATAAACAACAGGAAGTTGATCTTCTTTATTCCTATCATGCATTTGTCTTTTTGCAAAACTAATGAAGAGTTCAGCTATCAGATGTGTACTATGGAAGTCAGAGAAATGCAGATGAAAATAGAGTTAGAACTAGATACACATGAAGGGAGAATTTAATAAATGGTAATAGATGGGATGCTCAACATATTTTCAGATGACACCATGTTGGCTCTTAATGGAATAAATTATTACACTATTTCAGAAAGAGCAACTGCAAAATTGAGGAGTGCTTCTATATTCAAATCTGACTTTTCAAGTCGTGGTCAAAAACGCCTTTATTCGCTTTGATTAATTCCTTCTGCTTCATTGACTATGCTAAAGCATTTGACTGTGTGGATCACAACAAATTTGGCAAGTTCTTAAAGAGATGGGAGTACCAGAACATATTATTTGTCTCTTGAGAAACCTATATGCAAGAAGCAACAGTGAGAACTGGACATGGAACCACTGACTGGTTCAAAATTGGGAAAGGAGTCCAGCAAGGCTGTATACTGTCACCCTGCCTATTTAACTTATACGCAGAGCACAACATGAGAAAGGCGGGGCTAGATGAATCAAAAATTGGAATTAAGATCGCCGGGGGAAATATCAACAACCTCAGATATGCAGATGAGACAACTCTCATGGCAGACAGTGAAGAGGAACTAAAGAGCCTCTTGATGCAGGTAAAGAAGGAAAGTATGAAAATTGGCTTGAAACTCAATATTAAGAAAACTAAGATAATGGCATCTGGCCCTTTAAATTCCTGGCAGATGGAGATGAAATGGAGGTAGTGACAGATTTTATTTTCGTGGGCTCCAAGATCACTGCAGATGGGGACTGCAGCCAATAAACTGAAAGGCACTTGCTCCTGGGGAGGAAAGCCATAACAAATCTAGATAGCATTCTAAAAAGCAGAGACATCACCCTGTGTATAGTCAAGGCTATGGTTTTTCCAGTTGCAATGTATGGCTGTGAAAGTTGGACAATAAGAAAGACTGAGTGCCATAGAATTGAAGCCTTTGAACTTTGGGGCTGGAGAAGACCCCTGCAAGTCCCTTGGACTGCAAGGTGATCCAACTAGTCAGTCCTAGAAGAGATCAACCCTGACTGCTTTTTGGAAGGCCAGATCCTGAAGAGGAGACTCAAATACTTTGGCCACCTAATAAGAAGGAAGGACTCACTGGAGAAGGACCTAATGCTGGGGAAGATTGAGGGCAAAAGAAGGGGCAGCAGAGAACAAGGTTAGTCACTGAAGTAGTCACTGAAGTAGTTGGCATGAGCTTGGGTGGACTACAGAGGATGGTGGAGGACAGGAAGGCCTGGAAGAATATTGTCCATGGGGTCGCGATGGGTTAGACATGACTTTGCAACTAACAACAAATTCCTGCAACCATTCTTCATGTTTTAGCCTCCAGCCCACTAATCATCTTTGTTGCTCTTCTCTGTAACCTTTCTAGAATTTCATAAATTTCATAAATAAATAAAAATGCCATTGTTTTAAGGATGGTCTTTTGGTTTATGAAGGAAAATCATAAAAACATCTCACTCTCTGAGTTTGCCTCGATTCCCTTCCTTTCTTCAGTCTTTTTGCTGGGCTGATCTAGGCCTCCCCCCAGCCACCCCGCCCGATGTCAGAGCTTCCTGCTGAAGTTCAGATAACAAGCAGGCAGCCTTTCAATAATGCATTTTCCTCTTAGCTGCTTTTGCTATCGAACCAGTTCCTCTGAAAAGAAAGCTGAAACAACAAAGTTTCTCAAACATGAAACTCCTGAACTGAGAACAAAAATAATGCTGGAGAGAGCCAAGAAATCAATGGAAGTATTTCACAGGCCTTTCTTGTCCCTCTGCTGTGGGTTGGCTTGAGCCCCTCGGGGATGTCTCGGAGATCCATTCCTCCCTCAATCAGCAAGAGAAGCTGTTGGCCTACAAGTGCATTATTATAACTGCGGTTATCTGAGTTTTCTGCCAACCTAGCAGTTTCGAAAGCACGTAAAAAATGCAAGTAGAAAAAATAGGGACCACCTTTGGTGGGAAGG
>JANHFP010002848.1:179495-189596 GCA_032468135.1 Calamaria suluensis | reverse complement strand
GTTGTGTTATGTGCTAAAATGTTATGAATGATATGTTTAATAATGTTAAATGAATAAAACTTTTTTTCAAAAAAAAATGTGGATTAGGTAAGGGATTTCTATAAGATCTCTGAGGGAGGCAAGATTAAAAGGTTACAATTATCTGTTGAAGAGAGGTTGGAATGCATTACATTGAATCACTTGGTGTTCTTTTTCCTTTTTCTTTAAATTTGTCTTTTATGTAAAAAAATTCCATACAGGAAGTCATTGACTCATGACAATTATGATTGGAAGTCAGGGGACCCCAACACTCAGGCAGCAGCCAATCTTCAGGCCTTGAACTGTTTGGAATCAGGTTGTGGAAGTGATGTGCATGCATACCTGTGCACATCCCCACTTGTGTGAACAGCGAGCGACCACATATTAGGAATTTTCTCCCTGATTCCAAGGTCTTTCTCTCCTTGATTAGTTCCATCCACGGTTTCTTGCCTGGCCTTCTGGTGCTTTGGAAAATAAGTTGACCCTGCTCTTCATTGTGGCAACTTGCCCCTCAAATACTGGAAAACTGCTATCATGTCACCAGTAGTCCTTCTTTTTTCTAGACTAGCAGTACCCAATTCTTGCAACTGTTCTTCATATGCTTTTGTCTCCAGGCTTTTAATCCCCTTAGTTGCTCTTCTTTGCCCTTTTTTTCCAAAGTCTCAACATTTATTTTTCTAATGTGGTGACCAAATGTGTACCATGTTGCATCTTCTGGATTAAAAATGTGTCCTTATGAAATAGATATCCCAGAGGAGCATACAGGTTAACTGTGGTAATTTTCTTAACTAGAAAATTAAAGGGCTTAAATTAAAGGGCAAGGGGCACGATGGCTCAGTGGTTAAGGGTGCTGAGCTTGTCAATTGGAAAGCTGATCAGGCTGGGTTTGAGACCTGAGCACCACGTGACAGTGTGAGCTCCCATTACTTGTTTCAGCTCCTGTCCACCTAAGAGTTCGAAAGCTTGCAAATGTGAGTAGATAAATAGGTATCACTTTGGTTGTTCCACTAATTAATTGTTCTGTCAGGAAATGTCTTCTTAGTTCTATGTTGCATCTCTCCTTGATTAGTTTCCATCCATCCTGCTCAAGGCCAGTCAAGTGGTGGTTCAGGCTATTCTTAAAAACCCTCCAGTGATGGACCATCTACAATACCAGCAGGCAAGCTATTCCACTAATTGCTCTTGTGCTATCCTCAGGTGCATTGGATAATTGACTCCCTATTTTCTGAGTTAGCACCTCAAATATTGGAAGACAGCTGTTAAGCTCCCCCCCCCAAAAAAAAAAATCCTTCTCTTTTGATAGCCTAGGCATATCTGGCTACCTCAACCAATCTTCATACAATTTAACTTTCAGACCCTTTAACATTTTTGTTGTTGTTCTCTGCACTTTCCAGGCTCTCAACATCCTTTTTCTATCATGGTGACCAGGACTGGATGCGCTATTCTAAGGATGATCTCACCAGTACAGTTTAAAGTGGTAGTATCACTTGTTGTCTTGACACTATCCTAATCTATTGATGCAGCCTAGGAATTCATTGGCTTTTTTGGCAGCCGCAGCACACTAGTAGCTCATACTTGCTTATTAGAAATCCTAGATCCCTCTCAGTTACTACTGTTGAGCCTGGAACTTTCTACTGTATACTGCATTTGGTTTTTCTTGCCTAAGTAAAGGACCTTTTCTCACCACAAAACTACATTTTGTTGGCCCAATGCTCAACTCTTGTCAAGATCTTTCTGGATCATAGGCCTATCTTCTAAAGTATTAGCTCTTCTCCCCAACCTGGTGTCATATACAAATTTGATGAGTTCCCCTTCTACCCCTCATCTAGATGTTGAGCATTATTATTGGACAAAATACTAACCTTAAGGTATCCACTGCCTGCTTCTCTTACCAAGAAGTAAATGGTGGACTGCTTTATAAAATGTCTTGCTGAAGTCCATGTATACTATTCCCACAGCATTTCACTGATCAGCTAATTTAGTTGACTTTATTTTAAAAAGCAGTAAGATTTGTTTCTAACAAATCCATGCTGGCTTCAGTTACAACTGACCCTCATTTTTGTTTCTCCAGAAGCATTAGTGGGAATAAAAAGAAAGGTTTTCTTTAATTAAATCAAGTGGAAATTTCTCAGTCGTTTAAAAGAAGGAATAAAATCAGGGGGCACAGAGCCCAGAAGAACGAAGAGGGGTAATAGGTGCCTTCAAATACCCCAAGTACCACATTCAGGATGAGCTTTCAGACTATCAGCCAAGTTCTTCTTATGGTAAAGGAGTTCATCCCCAGATATTTTTTGAAACATCTGTGTCTATTCACTGCCTCCATCCATGGTGACTTCAACTTGCATTGCAGCCCACATCATCCGAAGCACAGAGTGGCTGGACTGATGTACGACTGAAATTGAAATTTTAAATTTACACTGAGGAGGCAAGGGAAGTTGAGGAAGACACATTGGTCATAGAGATTCAGAATGCATAAGAGACAGATTACAAATAGGTTAACAACTGTAGTTTGTTAGAAACCCACTTTATGTGTGGAGACCTTACAACTTGAGCAAGAGTTGACAAAAGATCTTTGCCACTTTTTTATTATCACATGTATTTATTAATAAATTCATTTGCTGCTCTTCTCACAGTTTGAGGTGAGTCTGGGCATCTCGCCTTACCCTACTGTTCATAGCAATACACACACAAACCATTTTTTCTTGTCAAAAGTACTGTTCTTATACAATGCGTTTTTTAAAAACAAAAGATTTTCTGACTGTACATTTTTTTCTCACATTGACACCAAAGAGGATGAAACAAATATGTCAGCCATATGGTGTTTCTATCACCCAGCAGCCATTAAAGGGTAACAAGCAGATACCGCCTAGAAAAGATCACAGCAAGATTTGCTAATAAACCTAGAGATCCTGTGATCAAAGCCACAATCTCTTTTCTCCTCAATTCAATATCCCTACCGCTCTTCTCTACCAGGTTCATCTGCAAGGCAGAGTAGCCTTTTTATTTGAAATGTTACACTGGTTTTTTTCCACTGGGCCTCGGGCCTACTCCCCACAAGGCCGTCACCCATTGCACATACTTAAATATTGAAGATCACCTTTATATACATTACATACATTTCAAATTTTCATTTCTATTGTCTATTCTATAATGTATATAAATGGACACAAACGAATAGTGTTTAGAAATAGAATGTATATAAGGTATTGAATATGAACTTTAGTCCTATTAACAATGTCACAGATATGTTAAACATGTAAGAGAATGTGTAAAGAGAAAAAGCACAATAAAAATATTAAAAAAAATAATTTGAAAATCACATGGAAGCAGCCATCATTTTCACTGCACACACAATTCCTTAAGGTGGTCTGCAGTGTTAAGGTAGCAAAACGGAGCAATTTCTCCCTCTCCTGCATGACAATGACCCAGAAACAGCTGCCATTTTGTCCCCAAGACAGTCTTGGCAAAATGGCAGTTGTGGTAAAATGGCTGCCGCTTCCACAAATCCAATTCAGGGCCTGGGGATAAATCCCAGGCAGAGTGAAAATAATGCCTGTTTCCATGACACAGCCGGGCTGTCCTACCCTCTTTCCACAACATAACGTTCAGAGGTCTTCAAAAGATACAGAGGAGGTGGCTATGATGCCTGGTGGGTCAGACGTAGGCCTAATTACTACACTGACCCTGTTTTAGGAAGGGGAGGCCTAAGGGATGGGATAACTGAAACTTCTCCTGCAATAGGGGTTTCTCCATTTTCCCACCCAGAGTTTCTTTCTTGTGTGCGTCCAGTGGTGTTTCATCAAGTGGGAATTCTGACTGAAATATTTCCCACAAACAGGACATTCAAAGGGTTTCTTTCCTGTGTGAGTCCTCTGGTGTTTCTTCACCAAGTTGGTATAGAAACTCAAACATTTTCCACAATCAGGACATTCAATGAGTTTCTCTCCCTGTGTCAGTTCTCTGGTATCTAAACAAGGCTAGAATAGTGATTGCAACTTTTCCTACAATCAGGACCAGGGGTGTCAAATGCAAGGCCCATGGGTTGGATCCTGCCCTGGAAATATCAAAGGATCGGCCCAGAGTGCCTAGGTCCAGCCCAGGCTGACTGAGTGCTGATCTGCCACCTGGTGGCAGACATTTGGGCTGGACCATGGGCAGCCTTAGATCCGTGGTGCTGTCACCTCCCTCCCACACCCTGGATGTGCACACAGGAGGCAGTGAGCATGCAGGGCTTGGCATCTTTGGGAACTTCATGCTGAGTGCTGCCCTTCACCCAGGATGCCAGGCATTGTGTGTTTGGAGACTCCTGTATACATGTCCAGGAAGTGGGGCTGAGGATCTAAGGCTGACATGACTGCTCCTGGTGGTCTCCCATCCTATTGATGAGGATGCTTTGGTTAGAAAGCTGGGTCTCCTCGTATAGAGATGAGTGGGCCTCCCTCTGACTTTGCCCTTCTGCATACACCATATGCAACGTGCCGAAGGAAAGTGAGCAGAGCAGCACCCTTGAGGAGGAGATAAATGCAGCCAGTCACCCCTTTGGGGAAGCGGATCTGGGCTGCGGGGTCCAAGTGCAATAGGAACTTGAGGGCCAGGCTGGGCACTTGCACTCCCAGGGCTCTGGGTAGTCTGCGCTGTTGTCCAAAGGTCCTGAGAGAGACGGTGAGAACAAAGGTTTGGCAGTCACCATTCTCTCACCTTCCATTGCTGGAGACAATGGATGCCCCAACACCTGTCTGGGCCATTGCAACATGAGAGATATTGAGCTGGCCATTTGACGTCACCCTGGTCACACTTACTTTGGCCACTCCTACCCAGCTCAACAACCCTGATGTGTCCTTCAATGAAACTGAGTTTGACATCCCTCATCTGGACACAAATATGGTTTCTCTCCCTTGTGATTGCTCTGGTGTTTCACCAGCATAGAACGGTAAAAGAAACTTTCCCCACAAATTGGACACTTGAAGGGTTTCTCTCCTGTGTGTGTCCTCTGGTGTATTAGCAGGTTGTAATTGAGACTGAACTTTTTCCCACAATCAGGACATTCAAAAGGTTTTTCTCCTGTGTGAGTCCTTTTGTGTTTCACTAAGGAGGATTTCTGACTGAAATGTTTCCCACAATCAGGACATTCAAAGGGTTTCTCTCCTGTATGAGTCCTCATGTGATCCACAAGGTTGGAACTCTGACTGAAACTTTTCACACACTCTGGACAATTGTATGGTTTCTCCCCTGTGTGAGTCCTCTGATGGTTCACCAGGTTAAAATGGTGACTGAAACTTTTCCCACAATCTGGACACTCAAACGGTTTCTCTCCTGTGTGAGTCCTCTGGTGTACCAGCAGGCTGGAATTGAGACTGAAACTTTTCCCACAATCAGGACATTCAAAGGGTTTCTCTCCTGTGTGAGTTCTCTGATGTTTCACCAGGCTGGAATTCTGACTGAATTGTTTCCCACAATCAGAACATTCAAAGGGTTTCTCTCCTGTGTGAGTCCTCTGATGTTTCACCAGGCTGGAATTGAGACTGAAACTTTTCCCACAATCAGGGCATTCAAAGGGTTTCTCTCCTGTGTGAGTCCTCTTGTGTATCTCTAGGTGGGAATTCCGATTGAATTGTTTTCCACAATCAGGACATTCAATGGGTTTCTTTCCTGTGTGAGTTCTCTGGTGTTTCTCTAGGCTGGAATTTTCCATGAAACTTTCCCCACAATCTGGACACATGTATGGCTTCTCCCTTGTGTGAGTCCTTTGATGTATCACAAAGTTGCCATGCTTGCGAAAGCATTTACCACATTGGGAGCAGTTATAGGGCATCTCTCCTGTGTGGATCCTTCTATGAATCACAAGCTTTTGCCACTTTCAGAGTATTTATATGGCTGTTCTCCATTGTGGATCCTCTTGTGATTTGAACTCTATGCTTTTCCCACAATACCCACAAATTGTGTGGCTTTCTGAAGGAAATGAAAAATATTCTTTATTTCTGCTTCAATTTGCTTTGCTTTTCACTGCTGTGTGTTGTCCAGTGTGCTTATATTGGCATCATCTTTCTCTGTAAGATTCAAATGAAAGTGTAAGTTTTATTGTTTATAAAACGATTGCAGAAGATGTGAGAAAAAGCAGTACAGGTAAGCCTTGAAGTACAACAGGCCATTCAATGAAAGTTCAAAGTTACAAAAAAACCCCACAATGTTAAATATGAATCTGTTTCAAAGTTGAAATTTTGCACGGCCCCCCTTGTAGTCCTTCACCCTTTGACCAACTGCAGAGATGCTGCAGCACACGCACCCACCTATTTCCCTCCCATCTGTCCCGGTCAGTCTTCAGGGGCCACAGACCCCAGTACATTGTCCTGCTTTACCAATATAGTTACTTCTAGGCATTCCTCCCCATTGCCAATCCCCTGTCGCCATTCCCTTACTTAATCTTTGAGGAGCTCAGGAAGTCAACTGGGCCACATGGCATAATCAAGAAGAGACATGATCTCTTTTATTTCTATGGAAATCCTTTCACCCCACCCAATATAAATCAATAGTGATTTACCCTGCCTGGGGAGGAAAGGACTGCCATGGAAGTAAAAAAAATGAGATTTCTTCTTTGCTTTAACAGAGTAAGATTAGCATTGGTGGAGCTAAGAAGAAATCATGTGTATTTTGCTTCCATTACAATTCTTTCCAGCCAGCATAAACTACTACATTTCTTCTTAGTTCTACTGGTGCTAATTTTATGCAGGCGGCACTAAAATATATGTGAGGATTAATATTTATTGCCACCCAACCTTACATGCTTATAGTTGTCCAAAAACTGATTGTGCTAACTTCAAAGGGATACTTACTTTGACCTGTAAATATTTCTGGAACATAAAATTTCTGGAACATTTCACTTCATCAAATTTCATAGTTTTATATAAAATTTGTAAATCTGATCTTTGTAATTGCTATGAAATATATATTCTTCAATTTTACTCTATTTCTTAACAATCTATCTTTAAAATGCCAAGACATTGTAATCTGCTTAGTTGGACAGCAACCAAAGTTTGTTTTCATCTATCAATCCAGCTCAAGCATACAAAAAGACAGTAATTTATAGCAGAAGCAGCAGATTGGCCAAAAGTGTCATTTTAAAAAATACCAGAGAACAGAAGAACAGAATTTCAGATTTTGATTTATTACTATTGGTAACAATACTCCTCAAATGTTTAATAAAGTTATCCTTTTATATTAAAAGCCTCTGTGAAAAGAGATTTTATGGGTGTTATAGGGATTACATCTAATTTTCTCAGGGGGCACAGAGGCATTCCTGAAGCACAAATGTCAATTAAATGGATACATTTTCTTAAATATTGGAGGTCCAGTGTCAGTCAAGAAAAAAGCATGGGTACTTCTAATAAGGGTGGATAGGTTTTCCAGAAGATGAACAATTTGCCCTATATGCCTTTATGGTTAGACTGTTTTAGGGCTTTTAAATTATGTTGCACTCACCGGAGAAGATACATCCATAGGCTCCTTTCATGAATATACAAAATTTGGATTTTTTTTTCTTTTGCAATGTTTACTTTATGCATAGGACTTTCTACTAGGTTTGCTTTTTGGTGTTCAATTTTCTCCACTACTTTTAAATGCAACTTTCTCAAATACATGTTAGGTTAGGTTAGGTTAGGTTAGGTTAGCGTAGCATAGCATAGCATAGCATAGCATAGCATAGCATAGCATAGCATAGCATAGCATAGCATAGCATAGCAGAGAACAGAACAGAACAGAACAGAACAGAATAGAATAACAGAGCTGGAAGGGACCTTGGAGATCTTCTAGTCCAACCCCTGTCCAGACAGGAAACCCTACACCAGGTTAATTGAACTTTCCTTGCTCCATATGATAAGTATAAGCTGATGCATTTGTTACTGATGTCCATGCTACAATGGAGTTTGTGTTGGCAGATAACAACTTTTTGAAATAAAATAAATCCCCAATTGATTTCTTTTACATCCATATCTGAGAATTATGGAAGGATAATTCAGACAAAAATCTCAAAATCTTACTGGAAACTGGAATTAATAAAATCTCCTTACAAAATGGTAAATACAATTAATTCATAATTAACGAAGAACAAAAATGCAGATATCTTTTTTAATCAAACATTCCCTTCCTTCACTTCCCTATAATTTTATCAAACCCTGTATTTCAGAAATTGTTTAACACCTGGATTTAAAACATACAAGTCCAATGGAGAAGGCTAAAACCTTCCATTAGGCAGGTTTCCAGTGCTGGCCTCCGTTCTGAATATTTGGTCAACTTATTTTCAGTTAATATATGATCTTTTAATAAACCTACTATGCTAAAAAAATTATGGTAGTAGAAAAGAACAAAGAGATTGTGCAAATATTACTGATTTTCCATATTTGCTATGATAAGAGGTGTCTGCAGGAAATGCAGACAGAGCCTGGGTTGTTGCTTACAATGACTAAAAGTGAGATGGGGAAACAAGTTTTATTCCTATTGCCTCCAGACTTTGGGAATTAAAATAGCTGGCCTGAAATATTCTTATATTTGCATTTATTTGAGTGTAGGCAGGCAAAGGTAAAGTGTACAAACTTTGATTCTTCTAAGAAGAACATTCATAAATTATAGCAGAATAAACATCAAACAATATAAACCCTACTACAATTGTTCATAACTACAGATCAGGCCTAGCTTTTGCATGTCTAAGTCTGTCTTGAGAGAAAGAGACAGTCCATTCTAATAATTTCTCAAGGCCAATTTCTCTTTCAACTCAATTACCAGCTAGAGCCTGATAATCTGTATGATAATCTGTCAATACGTTTTTTTTTATAAATAAGGAAATAATACTGTTGACCTCATCCAATTCCTAAGAGGTCTGTAAGGGACATGCATAAGAGCACCAGCATGCTTACTATCCCTGTCCTAATGTTCTCTTTGTTTGTATTCATTTTATGTACTCAATTCATGCTTATGCTTATATATATATATATATATATTACCTAATATGTAATAGACAAATAAAAATAAATTAAATAAAAAATTGCTTGAAAATGCTTAGTTCAACAGACTTGCTTAGGTGGCTTATAGTTCTGTTCCTAAACAAGTGTTAGTGCTCAGACAAGATCCAGCTGAAGTGACTCTTTAATGTGATTTTAATAACCCCTTTTCTAGGTACAATAATCCCAACAATGTTTTTGAATGCTGGGAGGTAGCCAGTAATGCCATGGATTTTGTACTGATAGAGAGAATTTGGTGGTCAGAAAGAATGCATTTTACAACTTCCAGGAGAGAATTGGCATGTTTTTAGTTATGTGGCAAACATTCATGTGGTTTCCAATCCAAAGATGGTATTCATTTCTATAGTCACAAATCCTTCTGTGCCTGCTTACTTAAGTAGCCAGGAATTCATATTGCTGAGAGTTATGATCAATATAATTGAACATAAAAATCAATGGATATATAAGCTACAAGCAGCTAATAATAAATAAAGTACCACTTTAAAATGCTTCATAGCTTTCTTCAATTAGTTTGTCTACCAGCTGTTGTGCCTACAAACATTTTAGAGGAAATGGCTTCATATATTTATATATTATATATAATCGCAAGCATAGAGACATGGCATGTAGTTAAGATGTCTGGAGGAGACCCTCCAGGACATGGACAGCTCATGGAAACAGAACTCTGTTAGAGCTGAAAAACATGTTCACAGTGGGAGCTGATTTAAACATTTCATTTCACAACTAAATGAAGCGAATGTGGAAGAAGAGGAGTTATATATTTGTGACACGGCTAGAAAGTTTTACAACTCACAGGCTTGGATTTGCATTTATGAATCAGGCTGGAGAACAAAAGAAAAACAAGAAGAAATGGGGAAGGCTGGAAGACAAATAATAAAATCCAAGAACATATTTTACGAGAAAGGAATCTGATTAAAACTGTCCTTTAAGACTTCCGCTTCCGCCTCTGCCGCGACAGGGAGAGCGAACTTCGCTCTCCCGCTCGGCCTTCGGAGGGGGCCCCCCGAGGGGGGCACAGGTGGGCTCTCAGAGCTCACCTGCCGGAGGGGCGGCTGCCGGGTGCCCCCCAGGG
>JANHFP010002848.1:162855-176809 GCA_032468135.1 Calamaria suluensis | reverse complement strand
CAGAATGAATAAAAAGAGCACTGGTCACACATCATCGTTGTGGGAGTTTCGTTTCTTCGAGCGGCTGCCCTTGACAACAGCATTGTATAGGGTTGTATTCAGTTGTACATTCATTTGTTGTCCAGTTGATAAGAGGTGAGGTCACCCAGAAAGATGAGAGGGTCTGGGCAAGAGGCTGCCCAAGTTAGTAGTGTAGTTAGCTTGTTTGCATGTGCGATGTCATAGTCAGGTGCTCTGTAAGATAATAAGAAATGAAACGTGGTGTTTAAGGTCAATTCAGATAATGGTTTCTGGAAGAGCGAGTTCATATTCAATTTGAACATTTTTTATGCTTAGTGACTTTTTTGTAGATGATAGCTACTCCATCTCCTCTGAGGATTTCGTGATCAGACGTCTAAACGTGATATTCTCTTACTGTGATAATGGAGTCAGGGAGGGATGAGTTTAGCCATGTTTCACAGACAAATATAATTTCGAATGTACCAGTATTTAATAAGATGCGAAGTTCAGGTATTTTATTTACTATGCTTCTTGCATTTATTAGTTTGCATTTAAGGTCAGTAGTGGTTGGTATTGAGGAAGTAAGGGGGGGGGTGTACCAAATTTTGGATGATGGGTGATTGGATGTTCTGGATGATGGATGGTTGGTTGTTTTGGGTGATGGAGGGTTGAATGTAGTGTTGAATGTTGCAGAATTGATTGTAGGTTTTACTTTTTATGCAGTCAGTGCGGTAGTTGATGTATAGGTTAGATTTACCTTTGTCTTTGCATTTTTTGAGTTCTGCGCGGAGTTCACAGGAGCGGATCTGTTGTAGCAAGGATAGGTCAGACTGTGATCAAAGTTTGCTGTGGTTGGGGTTGGATCTGGTGATTGAATTTATAGTATAGATGAACGTTCGTTTACTGGTCTCAGTTTTGCAAATGACTCTACAGAATCTTGGGGCTTCTGAGCCATCACTGTTCTTGTATTCTGGTCCAGCTCTGATGACTGCAATGATTTCGTCAGTGGAAATGTTTGGTGCATTATGGTTATTAATGATGTTTTGAATTGTTGTGATATCAGGTTTATTGGTGACATCTAATCCAAATAAAATAGCATTATTACCTTTTGTTCTTTCTCAATCATGTCTCTGATGAGTATGGAGATGTTGTTTGGTTGGTTGCAGATAATAGTTGTTTTGGTTGTGTTTTTGGTAATGTTTTTTGGGATTGGAATAAGATTTTGATCTGTTGAATTTTCATTTTTTTGTGTTGTACTATTTTTTTCAAGAGATATAAAACATGGTTCTAGTCTTGCTAGTATTCTTGTTTCTAAATGTGTTTCAATGGAGTTTATGAGTGTTTGCTGTGTCTATATAGTTGTTTCCATGTTTTGGAGCTTTTCAGATGTGGAATTTAAGTTATTGAGTTTTGGTAAACAAGATGGACATAGATGGAGAAATGTAGAATATTCTTGTAGGAAATTGGCTACTTCTTTGTTTATTTTCATCTACTTTTATATCCTGATCCTAGTGGACTCTCTTCTTCCAGGTATTTATGTATCGATTTAACTTTCCCTATTAAATGATGTTTGATTCCTCCATCCTATCTAAGGAAACTCAGTTTAGCCTATTCTTACATGGAGAAACTCCCTGAGTAACTTAAGGCCAGTCATTCATTCTCAGCCCTATCTACTGGTCTGAAGGGAGCCGAGCAGATGAAGAATTCTCAGTGCATCCAGTGCTTTGATGTATTCCAAGCCAGTCCAAAATGTAGTACTGCTGACAACCTCCTCTATGACAGGCTTGGGCAACTGTATACAGGTAGTCCTCGATTTATGACCACAATTGAGCCCAAAAGAATAAACACATAAGCAAACTAATCATGTTAGCTTAGCATGTTGTGGGTATTCAGCTACAGTGGAATAGGGTTGAGGTTTAGCATCCAGATATAACCATAACAACTTGGATAGTCAGATTGTATATGCATGTATTTTAAAAGGCTTTCTAACTTTTTCCTGGAATCCAGAAGTTACCTGTATGATTCTTTTCACCTTGATTCAGACTAACTTGACCATTCTCTGGCTTCACAGTTATTTTGTTTTTCTATTTTATAGATTCAATTTCTATAGGCACCCATCTCTGGGGAACAAACCAAAATGAAAAACACTTCAAATCACAAATGCAATTTTGTCATATAATAACAGGGTGCTGTGGCTTCATCCAAAAGGTTACAATATGTAATTACAATATGTAAAAACTCACACTTAGGTAATAGTGAATGAGAAAGGAGAATTCACGATTAATATTCGTATTGTTGACACCCCATCTTTCAGAATATTATGTTCAGTGATTGCAGTATTTAATTATAATGAAGTTTTCATAGTTGACGCAATGACAGTCTCTAACCTTTCATCAACTGTTGTGTTTAATCATTTCTGGCATATTTATCCAAAGTTCTTTCTTCTTAATTTTGCAATAATCTCATAGACAAATGTGGGTTACTGGCAATATTGTTCAGAAATATGCCTGGCAGATATAATAATAATTTTTATTTATCAAATTGCCTCATTTGAAAACAAACAACAAACTTTGGTTGTTAGACCTTGTTAATGTTATAAGCAAAGGATGCTTAGACAACTAGAGATCTAAATAGCTCAATAGCTAAATAGCTCTGATAAAACTGGCAACAGAAATAGAGCTGTCATCTTCATAAATTCAAACCTCATTGCATGGCTGGCTTGTTATTTTCTTGCCATATTATATTTGTCAAAAGTCTTTTTCTTTGTTACTATTGATTATTACTCAATTTCTGAATGCAAGACAGAAATGTTGTGCAAAAACATGGTGAAAAATAACTCTAAACATTGGTTAAGGGACTTTTGCTGAAGAGAAATCTGATCTTGAATGGATAAATGCAAACATCTGTAACAAAGTTTCCTTCTTCACATACAAAAAGAAATGTGATTGTTCTTGATTACCATTGTTACTAATTGTATTTAAATGTTCCTCCTACATTATTGTTCATTTAATTTAAATGTCCCAACTGCAAAGCTATTGATAAAATAAAAGCGGAAACATATAAGGACTGGCCAAAGACATTTAGCAGCTTTAAAAGAATGGCAAACAGGCACATATTTCCCAATTGCTCAAATTCACAATTTTATTCAGACGTCATCTCCTCAATTTGTCAAACTTCAGGGTACTAAACCTTTAAAAACTCTTCTTCCCAATCTTAGTTTTATATTTTTATCATGAACCTAATTCATCATCTTTTTAACTTTCTTAACACTATGAAAATCAAACAGGGAATGCTTAAACAGAACCAGGGTTAACTGCAGTGTTGGAGGGCATCACAATCACACAGTCAAAGCTTTGCTCCTTTTTTCATGCATCACACACTTCATGAACATAAAAGGGGGCAGGGCTTCAATCATGCAGCCATCTTGATTTTTCACACACACACCCCAGGACACACCTAAACAGAGGACTATTTAAGCTGAATTTTAAGAACTGTTATCTGAAAAACCTTTTAGATAATCATAAACCCATAATGGTTGCATGAGTGAGCAGTGATTAAAAAGCAATCACTTCTTCCAAAGTGACAGAAACAATGATGCACACCCTAGTGTGCTGAAAATCTGCTAGATTATAACTGGCTGTTCTGGAATTGCCATTTGTGTTGATGAATCTGGAGAATTGCTGAAATAAATTGAAATCGGTTTGATGCACAAATTTTTCCTGAACTGACTTGATATTCAATTTTTTCCTGAAATGACTTGGTATTCAAAGCTTCACTTTAAATATTTTAATTCAGACAATTATTTGTCTTTTAATAGTAATTTTATGGAAAATTACAATTATAAAAATAAAAAAGAATGCAAACTAAAAAAATGAAAATAAAAAATAGAAAGTGTAATAAAGAAAAAAGGGGAATAAACAGAAAAGAAAGGAAAAAGAATGTAGTAAAGAAAAATAAAAGTATAAACAAATGAGTTCCCGTTCATCACAATGAGAATAAACAATTTTAGTAATTAATCACCCTGATTAGTTGATTTCTTCTTTCCATAATCCTTCTCTTCTCTATAAAAAAAATAATGTCCTGATCAGCAAAAGTCTATTAAGGGTTATCAGAGATAACATATCTGTTTTAGCAATAAATCAATCAACTTTATATTATTTCCTTTTACTTCTAACAATGTTGATCTTATTCCCTTCAAATACAGTATTGCCCTGAAACCTCTGTGAAAAGTCACTCAATATCTAACATTCTGAGTCCCCCATTCAAAAACATCCTTAAGTAGGTCCAATGTTAAATATTTTTGCTTTATTCTATAATAATAAATCGAATTTAAGTGTCTTTCTCCTTTAATTGTAACCAGTTCCTTAAGTTCCCTGTAGGGTACATGTAAAAATGCAAGTAGAAAAAATAGGGACCACCCTTGGTGGGAAGGTAACAGCGTTCCATGCGCCTTTGGTGTTTAGTCATGCCCGCCCCATGACCACGGAGACGTCTTTGGACCGCCCTGGATTTTTGGCTTTGAAACAGAGATGAGCACCTCCCCCTAGAGTCGGAAATGACTAGCACATATGTGCAAGGGTAACTCTTACCTTTTACAGAGGGATACATAGCAGTGAAATATTTCTCCATTGGCTTTTTAATTGTCCCCCATTGTATCTTTTAACATTAATAGTGAAGATGTGAGCTTCACCTTCTACCTTCTTGCTGGCTGGGAAACAGCACCTGCTGCTGCTACTGTTGGCCCAGGCAGCAAAATTTTCCTTGATAATCCTTCCCTCAGCTGTGTGGGTGGGCAGAGGGAACATTCCAAAGCCAATAAATGTTTGCTGTGATTTACAACCTGGTCAAGGCAATAAATATGCCTAGCTTGCAAACCCAGGCTATAAAGTGGCTTTTACACTCACTGATTGAAGCCAGTGTGGCCTACTGCTAGGTTAAAGAGTTTCTGGTTAGATTTTTCCAAGGAATCAATCCTGCATTAGTAGAAAATATTTCCAAGCATTGCTTTTCAAGATTTAAGGAATTAATTTAAACACTTTTCAGGACTTCACATTTTCAAATGCAATTAGTTTAGCAATACCAGGCAACTGTATTATGTATTAACCATCATTTTAGAGTGGTCAGTGTGACCACTCCTGTATGCCCTTGCTTGAAATAAATATAAATAATCCACATTCAAAAAAAATGGAGTTGCAATATCTTTTTAAAATATGATTTTATTGAAAGTTTTAGAAACAAGAGTAAAAATTAATACAAAGTAAAACAAAGGACTCACCTGAGAAGAATGTAATGCTGGGAAAGATTGAGGGCAAAAGAAGAAGGGGACGACAGAGAACGAGGTGGCTGGATAGAGTCACTGAAGCAGTAGATATGAGCTTAGGTAGACTCTAGAGGATGGTGGAGGACAGGAAGGCCTGGAGGAATGTTGTCCATGGGGTCACAATGGGTTGGACATGACTTCTCAACTAACAACAACAACAAAACAAAGGAAGGGGAAAAAAGAAAAAGGAAGAAATAAAAGAAAAAGTTATAAAGTGGAAAAAAGAAAGCAGAATAAAAATAGAAAAGAAAGAAAAAAGGTATAATGAAATGGCTTCTGGTCATCTTTACAGAAATGCAAGTGCAGTTGAAGATTTATCTTTTTCTTTAAATTACATTGGGATTCTTTGTTCTATAATCTATCCTTTCTAATCATCAAAACCATAGATGAGGAGTTCATTTTTCCTCTCTGTTTTATAAAAATAATACATGAGTGGTTTGCAGTTGTAATACTGAGATCTATTAGGATGTCTTAATTTCCCTCAAGCTAGCTTGAATGTTATTCTCCAGATGTGCATAATTATTTTCTTGTTTTCCTCTTCTTACTATTTTTCATATTATATGCAATCTGGAGTTAATAATTAAATAATATAAATAAATAATTGTTGGACTCATACCATACCCCAATGCAATGTATTGTATTCTTACATTTATTTGTCATTATAATGTTCTTTATACTTTAGTTGAGATTCCTCTAGAATGAGAAAGATCAGTCATTACATTTTTGCAACATATTCCCTTGCATTCCAGAAAGTTACCTCAATGCAGTGCTTGAAAACTGGGGATTGTCTTGCAATATTTAAAGCCTGTCTGAAGTTTGAATTCTATGGGGTTAGTTGGTAGTTGGAGAATTCTAGGGATGTATCCATTTATTGAACATTAACAATGGTTCTTGTTTTATTCTTATTGGTCCTGTCTGTTCTGTATTGGGATAGTTAGATACTTGGATAGTTCTTGTAGTTTTTTGTAACAATTTGCATGTGGCTTGTCATGCTTCTTCTGGATTTTTTTCCCCACTTCTTAGTCTAGCCTACAGTCTTTCCATGTCCTAGTAGTTTCCTGTCCAGATTCACTTTTTTTTCTTTCCCCCAAAAAAAGAGTTCTCTTTTTTAGCTGGCACTGCCGCATGATCTGAGTTAGTGATAACATTTGACTTGAAAAGAAAACCCTCAGATCAGGAGGTCTCCTTAGTTTTCTCCAAGTATTTTATGTTCTCTATGTTTAGTTTCCATCTGTTCTGCCAAGTACAAATGTCAAGAGACTACTAAGGCCTTTTGTACAAAACATATTTTATCTTGATTATGCATCCTCAGGTGCTAATCCAAAAAAAAAGAAAAAAAGTCTATGATATAAATGGAACAGTTTTGACATAGACCAGCAGTGAAATGCACTTATGTTCATTACCGGTTCGGAAATGTGAATGTGCACGCCTCTTCTGCACATGCACAGAAGGTCAAAAATGGGACGTAATGATGTCCTGGTGGGTGGGCGGAGCCTCCCACCACCGGCCCTACCAGTTTGTGCAAACCAGATAGATCCGGCTGGATTTCACTGCTTACATGTCCAGTGTATAATTGGAAAATGTGAAGGAGAAATTCAGCTTGAAACCAAAATACAGACTGTAGTGGAATATTGTCAAATTGGCAATATTGCTGTAGAGAGACAAATAAAGATGTCCATCACAGTCAGATCCATAAAAGAAACACATCTTGGAATCCTGGAATAATAAGGATGTGTTCTTTGCAAAGTGAGCCACTTTGCAGGCAAACAGAAACAAAAATTCTGCTCTCCTCTCCTTGCCTGTTATCAAAAACTATTTTAACCAAGAGCCAGTTTGCTCTCATGGCTAGGGTGCTAACCTACAATGCAGAACATAAATTCTAGGTATTCTTTAGGCATAATCGACAGCTGGGTGCCTTATGGCCAGTCAAACTCTCTCAGTCCAACCAAATGTTTCATTTGGATAGACAATAGCATAAAACATTATGCTAAGGAGACTGTTGGAGACGTACACATTAGCCTGCTGTGTGAGTTTTAGTTACTGGTGCTTGTTTCATACCACATTAAGCTATATTGAACCTGAGCCTTCTTGATGAAAACCAAGCCATTGTATCCATTTCCTTCCTCAGTCACTTCTCCTAAGAAAGATTTACCATTAAGAGGGAGTTTGTTCCTGCTTTCTTATCCATAGCCTACGTTGTACATTATCTCCAGCCCTATGGGATGCATCTTCTTATGGAATCAGCTTGAAGTTGTACATTCTTACTTCACCACAAAGGAACAGCAGCATCTGACATGCTGATCTCCCATTTATATTCAGAAAAGTCACACCAAGCATCCCCTACAAAAAAAGGAAAATGACAAATGTGTTCCTTGTGGTACATTCCTGCTTTCTAATCAGCAGGCGGCCCCAATCCACACATTCTTTGTCATGCTGCCTAAAATTCAAATATCTCCATATCCATTTCATTGAAAGATGCATGTTCAACAAGTATGAAATCTTTTGAACATGCAAAATACTGAAAGGTATCATTTATGGCTGTACAATATTCCATTATCCAGCCTTTGTGTTCTGGATAATATTGATGCAGTTGCAAAAGTTGAGTTGAAAACTGGTCTGTTGTAATAAGGAACTTGTCCTTTAGCCCAGGGGTCTCCAACCTTGGCAACTTTAAGACTTGTGGACTTCAACTCCGAGAGTTCCTCTGCTTTAGACCCCTGCTTTAGCCTACTAGTTTTGACTTTAGGGTTTGGTGAAAGGAATTCAAAAGATTTCAGGATGTTTTCTCCAATAATGATACTTATAGCATCCCACTTTGCACTTGCACAGCATACCATATTATTCTCCATATAGGGATACTTATAATTTATGTTTGGGAGAAATTATCCCTATATAGGAAAAATAAAAATGTCTTTAGATTGACTACTCTGAGTATTGTAAAGTTTTTTTATTATTATTTTTTGTTTTGTTTTTTATTTTGTCGATTATATATTAGGTAATATATATAAGTATATAAGTATATTTATATACTTATATATATAAGTATATAAGTATATTTATATACTTATAAATTGGATATAAAATTGAATACAAATAAAGAAAAATATTAAGACAGGAACGGTAGGCACGCTGGTGCTCTTGTGCTCTTTTGAAGATTCAGATGCCCTAAATTCTTTCTTCTCTATTGGCCATGAAAGCAGCTTATAAATTCACCAGTAAGAAGAACTGAAAAAAATGTATTATTTATTTGAAAAAAATGAATTATTTGAACAATTGATAATAATTGAAATAATGGAAGGAGAAAAACACATATGTGGTCATGGTAACTGGTGCCTTCCATAAATTTGTAAAGCTAATTTTGTACCCCACTCAGTCTAATCAGCAGGATTTATGAGAGACTTTTATGTGGCCAATCACTGGGATTTAAACAACTATGTCAGCATGTATCAATATGTAATGTGGGCAGTTACACCATAATGAATCTGAAAGATGTTACTTTGGAAGTCAAAAACATTCCAAATTACTTGCTCAATGAAAGAACAACAATCCTTTAAATGCCCTTTGTGTGGCTAAAATGGCTCATTTATTATAATTGTTTAGCTAGTGATTGTGTCTAATTTCAAAAACTTATTTGATGTTATTTAGATGCATAGAAAGCAACATGTAAACCTTGCCAGAAAAATCTGGCCACATTTGGTGCAAAAGTGTTGGAGGTAGGTTTTGGTATAGACTGACAAGGTCAAAGGGGATATAAGAGAACAGAAAAGCAAGCAGAGACTTACTTTCTGATGAAATGAGGATTTAATGAGGAGCATAAATTGTAGTATGGAATATTATTTCCAGATGTTTGAGAGAACCACATGTTCAACAGAAGGAAGGTTAGACTCTCCAAGTTGTAACTCAGAATCTGTGTGGGTTGGCAAACTAACTCATGGCTCTTACAATAAATAAACTATTTGAATGTTTCAAAAATTGAAGATTTGAGAGGAGGGAAGTGGAAGAAATACTGTTTCTACAATCAGTAAATTGCCTACAAAGGGCTGCAAAGTCCCTTCCTTCCTTCCTTCCTTCCTTCCTTCCTTCCTTCCTTCCTTCCTTCCTTCCTTTCTCACAACACATATTTTATGATTCTGGTCATTTCACTAGCATATTGGAAAATATGCTAACTCTCTTGTTGAAAACGTTCCTGGCAAAATTCACTGTAGCTGTATCTAACTTTGTGTTTTCCAATTTTGATGACATTACAACTCTCATAATTCCCAACCAAGGAGTTGAATTATAGTTCCAATGCAACTGAAGGGCATCAGTCTGTGAAAGATAGTTCTAGTGCATGAGAAGTGTTGTATGCTATGGTTTTCATCAGTGGTGGTATTCAAACTTTTTTTACTACTGGTTCTGTGGGCATGGCTTGGTGGTCATGTGACAGTGGGCATGGCTTAATTGTCATGGCTTTCATGACCATGGGTAGGTCATGATCCTAGTTCCCCCTATGAAGATTCCTGCATAAGGACCTTTTGTGTCAAAGGAAACCAGATTCCATACAGCTCTGAACCCTTAAGGCAAACCAAATACAAGTGGTCCTCGCTTAATGGCCAGTTGCTTGGCAAGTGTTCAAATTTATGACTGATCTCCCCAGAACTACTTGACCTGTTTTTGAAGTTTGGACAGCCATGCACACACACAACAACATACACACACACAGACAAACATATTTATAACCAGTTACAATATCCCACACAGTCATGTGACTGAGGTTTTCTATGTTTTTGTCAGTTTCCAACAATTCCTTCTGTATTCTCCCTCTGTCTGTTTCTCATCTCTCCCTCCCCCCTCTCTCTTTCTCTCTCTCATCTCTCTCATCCTTTTCTCTTTCTTTCTCCCTCTCTCTGTTTCTTATCTCTTCATCCCTCTTACTCTCTCTCATCTCCTCTCAAGTGTGGTGGAAGGAGGCTTGGTGGGTGTCAGAGTGACGGCAAGTACTTCATGGCTCCTGAGGGGGGAGGTTGAGCTTCCCCACTCACAACATCTTCACCTGAGGGCATCACTCACTGGCAGCCACTCCTGCCTCAGGAGGTCTGTGCTCTTCTCACTGCTGCTCGGCCTCCTCAATGCGCGGAGGCAGTGTTGTCTTTCACTACCTGTGAGGCATGGGTGGCAAACAGCAGAGTGAGTAAGCCAGCGATCTGCCAACTGCCTCTAATCTGCAGTTTAATTGTCAGATGCCCTCAGGTGAAGATATTGTGAGTGGGGAAGCTCGACCGCCCTAAGCAGCCTCAGTTTATATGTGTGCACCATTGACCTTCTCCCTGCCTCTCCTGGCCAATGTTGCTCATGAGTAAACTGCAGCTAGAATCTCCTGCCTGCTTCCCTCACAGGCTAGGCCTGCTTGGGGAAATGCATGGGAAGAGCTCAAGTGCTATGATTTCCCATGTGCTCCCTTCCTTCCCCCCACGAATCAGTCCACCTGCTGCCAGTATCATCCCTCTGCCAGATTTCCCTTGCCTGCCCTTTGCAAGCAGCAGTGAGCAGAAGTATGTGGCTAGATTCTGCAAGTCGTGGCTGGGAGGGATGGAGGCTAGGCAGCAGGTGGGGTGAACGAGCAGAGACTGGGTTCAGGGGTGTGGCCAGCCAGAGGTCACTACCAGTTTGGCAAACCACACCAGATTTATACTAACAGTTCACCTGAACCAGTGCAAACAGGCTGAATATCCCCTCTGGTGTTTATGTAGAAAAAGAAAATATAATATAATTGGGCTACTGCATAACCAGCCAAGACTATTAAGACCTTATGTTTTCTTCCATGTATTTTTCCATGTTATGTCTATCAAATATAGGTAGCTACAGCTTGTTACAGGAAATAATAATATGGCTAGGCTGATAGCACATGACTGCTAATGGCTTCCCTAAAATGCTTTATGTCTTAGAAGGACCTGTTAGTCAATATCAAAATATACTACATTATTTATGAAATCAAATGGGTTCCTTCAAAGCAAGTCTGTTTTGATTCTTTGATCTTTTCCTGTGCATCTTATCAGCATAATATCAAGGCTATTTTAGTCCTTCAAATATTGAAGGTCAGAAACATATTTGCTATTACTTGGTTTTTATTTCTGCTGAGACAAATGGGCCATTCCACCACATTCAGATTTTTCTTTTCTTTCTGTATTATAATAGGCTGACTCGTTCAAAAAAGTAGCAAATGGCTTTCTGTTGTTACTGTTAATAATTACAAAGAGATCCTATATTAGACATCTGGCTTGCAAGCTGCAAATTATGTACAGTTAACATTCACAACCCTTGACCTGGTTTTATATATGGTTTGCCTATGATAAAACTGTTCAACTGTCTGCGAATTCAAGATAACAAACAGTATAAGAAAGTAGCCACTATTCATAATCTTAAAATGGATAACCCTTTCTTTATATAATGGTCACTGTTACTGTTTGATATGACTGAGTTTCCTTCTTTTTCTCCGTGTGTTAAGTAGTAGACTTTGAAAGACACCAACTTTTCTGGGTGAAAGTTAGAGATGCTGTTCCACAAATGGACTTCTACAACTTTTTTTTATTAAAGTTGTAGAAGTCCATTTGCTTATTAAATCCTTTCAGGAATTTAAAAGGAGCCATTAAAAAAATGATATCACTTGGAGCCCACTAGAGATGGTCAGTAAATGGACACAACAAACTCAGTAACTGTCAGGTTTCTCTCAGACAGATTCTCTCAGACATATTAAATCAGTGCACCTGGGTGTCCAACATTTGAATACAAATAAAACTAGTAAAATTAATCATAATTATTTGATTCAATCATCTTATATCTATAGAATTGTAATAACTTGCAATCTATTATTATTCAATTATTCTGTGTTTTTTTATTGTTACTTTTGTTTTATTATATAAAAGGGTATACACTAACATTCCCCTTTCTCTTATTTCAATCACTTATTCTAACTTTTAATCATATCACTTTTTACTAAAAAAACCCACATTTTCTTTCTATCCTACCTAACTTCTAATCATGTCAACTACCTAAAAAGAAGAAAATAAAGAGAGAGAAAAGGAATAGCAAATCAAAACAACAACAGAAAAGAAAAATCATCTATTTATCATCCCTTGTTCACTTCAGTACCCTAGTTGCTATGGTTTTGGTTTTTTGTTTTTTTTTAAAAAAACTTGCCTCCGAAATTCTTCTCTTAGATCTCTATCTCTGTCAAAATCTGCTTCTTGGCTGTTCAATCTAGGTATTTCTCCCACTTCGACCCTTCCACTGCCTAGTTCCCAAAATTTCTGCCCAGGCCCCTATCTCCCTTTCAAATGACTCTTCCAAATTTTTTAATACATTTCCCCCCCAATTTAATTCATCAATTACTGTTGTTTCCATTGTTATCTCCTCTTTGTCTTCTTCTTTCTTCATTTCTTCTGCTGACTCCTCCTTTCCTGAGTATCTTGTTCTTTACTCATCATCCCTCATATTGTATTTTCCATTTTTTCTGTAATCTCCTTAAATCCTTTCTCCATGGTGTCTTTTGTGTTTGGAAGAGTAACACCATCTCCTTCAAAATTCCACCCATTTCTGCCTCATAAAGCATCTTGTTTTATTTTAACAAAATATTCACTTTAGAATATTTCATTTAGATGATCCCATAAGTTGTCCAAAGCCTCTTTACATCCCCTCTACAGATTCAACCTTCAAGCATAACATACAGGAGTCCCTTTAGTTAAGTAAAGTTCCTTATTTTTATAATTGGATCTCCAGTAGTCAAAGCGTAGTTAAAAGTATTCCCATATATATTTTAACAGTCCTTCATGTATTTTTTCTTTCATCAGCAGGTGGCATTCTCATCTTAAATTTCAGTACTGAAATTTTAGCAATCTTTTAGTTGTAAAACAATTATAAAAGCAGAATAAGTTTTCTAAGTAAATGATTCCAACATTTTAAAATGCCTTCCCAATTTGAGAGTCCAATTTTCTGTATATTTCAAAGTTTGTTATTTTTTCTTCCACACCTCTCACTTCCTGCCTGATAATTACTCAGACAGCTCAGACACCATTACAAAAAATAATTATGAGCAAATAGTTCTAAATTGTTCCTTGGGGTTGAATTTAAAGCAAAAGGAAATCCTCTCCCGCAGTTCCAGACACTGTTAACCTACTTCACTCCAGCACCAGTCTTAGATGTTCATTGGTTGTCCCAGCTTTGTAGCAGCTATTTTGTAGCTGCCTCTTCTTTCTGTGACTGAGAGAGAAAAGAAACCCTTGGTCAGACAGGAGCTGCTACTCTCCTTGACCTCACAGGGTGCCCCTCTTTGCTTCACTGTGTCTGAGGCCACCACAATGTCAACCAGAAGTCCTTTCTCAGACAGATTGTTGAACTACAATGTCTCAAACATGGTTCAAGGACACAAAACTTGATATGAAATGTTTTATTATAGACCCTAGGAAAATTTGTAGTACAAACAAAACCCCTGACAAATGCAGACTATAAGACTCAAGCTATATATGTATAGTTGATCTGAAGTTCAAACCTTATGTCTCTTCATTATGTCTATATGGCTTAAAATTTCAAGTCTAGACCTACTAGCAAGGCAAAAACCTTACTGTCCATCTGTTGCCCCGCCTGAACTCTGCCCCGAAC
>JANHFP010002848.1:148071-160599 GCA_032468135.1 Calamaria suluensis | reverse complement strand
TCTTCCCCCCTCCCCTCCTTCGATTCCTCCCCTCCTCTTTTCTCCATTGTTCTACTCATTTTCAATTCAATATTTTCCAGAATGGTATCCAAGCTACCCTGATTTTTCTCCATCTATTGAATATGTTTCTCATAATCCCCTTCACATGTTTTGATTATTAACAATATATTTCATCTTATTCCATTTTTACATTGAAATATTTTAGCTCAGTTAACCTTCCACTTCTTATTTTTCTTAATTCCTAATTTCTTATTCTAACATTAATTTAATTATTTTATTTCCTCATTTACTAACATTTCAATTTTATAACTTAATTTCATTTATTTTTATAATTAAATCAAGTTACATTTCATATTACATCTGCTGATCCATTTTACAATAAACAACATATTTCATATTGTTTGCTTCTTATATATAATTTATACTATTAACACTGTTCTCTTAAATGAACTAATAAATGCTTTATGTCTCTTCCTTCTCTCTATTTTTCTGCCCCTTTTAACCATTTTCTGTAGGCCTCTTCAAAATTCCACTCCTTAATATTTTTCTCCCTTACTCCCATTCTCTTATCTTTTTGTCTTTTTACTTATTATTTCTTTTCTCCTGAATCCTTGATCTAGTTTTTAAAACAGTTACCTTCATAATTTTTCCCCTATTTTTACCTTAATTTCTCCTTCCCACATCTTCCCATCTTTTTTGACATATATTCCCTCTACCCATTTTTTTTGCCAATCAATCCCAGTATAATTATCTATCTTTTTAATTTCAGTTATTTTCCCTTCAACATTGTGTTCTTGTTTCTCATTTGTATTCTCTTTTTCCTTTTTTCTGTATTCTAACCAGACTTCTGTTTCTTTATTGCCCTTAAATGCTTCATGTACATTTTTAAGCATATCCATTAGCTCCTCATATTCCCGATGTTCTATATTGCTAGTTCAAAAAATATTTTAATTTATGTTTAATTAGGATCCAAGTCTCTCTCTTTTTTTATTTCCAAGTACTATCCAGTTCAAATATTTATCTAGTCCATTCCACTTTAAGACATTGTTCTTTTTCATCTCCTTTCAAAGTCAAGACCCAGATGTTTAAAGATAAACAAAGAGTCCTTAAAATGATCATGGTAAGGACCTATAGTCATTGTAGTGCTTCTCTTCAATTTTTTCCCTTTTATTATTTTTAATTCATCCCACTTTAAATCCAATTGCAAAATTGTTCTGCTTTAAGTTCAATTTTAAATCCAGGTAGAAAGTTTTCTTTTGGGAGCTTTAGTCCTTTAACTTCCTCTTTGTTTTTCCTCCAATCAAAATTCCCAAGTGCCAATTAGCCCCTTATTTCCACATCGGGACCTCTTTTAAGTTTTTTTTTTAAAAATCTGTTTACCTGTGAGTTGAGCTCAACCAGTAACAATATTCTGTTCAAATATAGATTCCTTCAAGGAACCTGCCTGTTTCTCTTGGTCATGCAAGGCACCTCTCTTTCTTCTTCATACCTCCAAGATGGTTGTGGCCTGAACACCCCCCCCCCCAAAAAAAACAGCAGTTTGTCAGTCTGGATTTTCGTGAGGCTTGTCAGAGCCCACTATTTTCAGACTGTCTCACCATGACGCTTCTGGTTCTTCTCCACATCCTTCTGCTGAGGTGTGAAGCAAGTCCTTTCTGTGGAGGAAAAGAAATGTGGCTGAACAAAGGCTTAAGAAGACAAATTTACTCTAGCACTGATTTTTCTAGTTTACTGAAGAGAAATTTATATTTATATTTACCCAGTTTGTTTGCACATCTACATGACCTAAAATGGAATTGTTTATTGAAATAGCCACGTGGTAGAATTTTGCATCTCCTTTGTATGCTTAAAGGAAATGTACAGGAAATAACAATTGTGTTAATACAATTGTGTATTATCTCATATAACTGAGGAAATGATGCACAAAACTTCACAAAGTGCTTGGCAAAATTGAATATTATAAAATATGCCCATAAAATATATATATAAGACACATTTAAATGTGTGAAGGTATACTTTTAATAAAAATATATATAAAGGATAAATATAATTAAATTTGACCACCAATTAGTCATATGCATTCATTCCTAATTTTAGGCTACAGTATAAGTCTTAAGTCTGACTTTTTAGACATTACCCAATGTTGCTTATACCTCATAATAGTAATGTTCCTTGAATGACCAAATATTTTTTCCTTTGAGTGGAGGGGTTGCAATACAATTTTATTGGTTTTCTTGTGGTAGGGAAAAGGGTGAAGGGTATAGGAAGGGTATTAAATCAATTTTTTACAGCAACTTGCTTTGTGGGGTTATATGGTTCATATATAGTACATCACAAAGATAAATGTAAAA
Source organism: Calamaria suluensis (assembly GCA_032468135.1). Taxonomy (NCBI): domain Eukaryota; kingdom Metazoa; phylum Chordata; class Lepidosauria; order Squamata; family Calamariidae; genus Calamaria; species Calamaria suluensis. The sequence continues at coordinate 158,248 of JANHFP010002848.1, read as the reverse complement.
TTTGTATCATATTATAATTTTTTAACATTCTATTGGTTGACAGCCGGTCTATCCTGATCCTGCGCCTAAAACAAAAAATTAAGTACCTCGTCTAGTTTATTTTCCAGTTTTCTGGTTTTTTTTTTGAATAATAATTTAACATTATATCCTGAAGTATTTTTGCTCTGTTTTAAGGGTTTTTTTCTTTTTTCTTTAATAGGATGTTTTTCAGGAGAAAGTGGACACTTTTTGGCAGTTCATCAGACAAAGAATTGGAAGCCAATGTTCATTTATCATCGTACACAAAGTATTGAGAAAAGTTTGGATACCAGTGATCAGAAGTATTATGGAAAACATTTCCACTTGCCTTCCCATGTAAAAATAGGCAAGTTGCACCCTGCAATCATAGTTAAATCAGCATTCTCCAGACCAGCATTTGACCCAAGTCTCAATCTCCTAGCTATGACGGGGGACCACCAGGAAGTGGAAAACTTGCCCATCCCAGCAGCTAATGTGATCACTATGGTAAGAACCTTTGCTCTTCTAAGGCATTTTTATTTCTTAAATCATAGCTTAACTCAGGAATGCTTAATCTCAATTTTCTGAAACAGGTACTCAGTAGATGCATAAGGATAGTATTGTAGGAAATCTCAGTCAATATTGTCTGAACATGTATGAATAGTAGCAAGTTGAGAAAGCCTGCTTTACTATGCTCTTGGTTTCCAGAATTCTAATGGAAGCTTTCTGTGAGGAGTATGTTTGAGGAATCAAGACTTGAATATTCTACCACCACCCCATGTAGTTCAAGAATTAACAGCTAATTTATTCTGAATTCCACTTAAAAATCTCTCCAAAGTTTATAATGAACATGGTCAAACATAGCAAGATTGAAATCCAAATTTATAGGTTTCGATTGTTAAGGTAACTCCTTCTGAAAAAAAAGGAATAAGAAAGAAAGAAAGGAAGGAAAGAAAGAAAGAAAGAAAGAAAGAAAGAAAGAAAGAAAGAAAGAAAGAAGAGGAAAAGCATGCATTAGGTCACCAATATGTTTGATGTTTAAAAGAAAATAAAATGATTTGGCTCCATTTTGGTGCTCCATTCCTGGGGCTTCTCAGCTGCCATATTAAATATCTCAATAAAATAATGTAGAGCCCTTATTACTATAATCCCAAATAATCCATGATGAATTACCAAATTTGTGCTTGATGAGACCATTTGTGAATGTGAACTAAGGCTCTGCTTGTAGACCACAGAAAAGATCCTATCTATTCCATCTTAAGTATCCTAAACAATATTTTTATAAACTTAACATATTTACATTAATTATACAAATCTCCATGTCTAAAGGGTAGTATGAAAACTCCTTACCATGGTTTGAATCTTTCCAAGTGAATTTTTTAAATATAATTTCTACCTGAAGCCCAAATTCTGCCTATGTATAGTAATTGTTCTCAACTTGCCACTCTATTAAATCTCCATTAAATACCTACTAGGAAACTTGAATTTCTCTTTTTTAATGCTTTTGCACAAAATAGTGACTGGGATAAAAATGAGTCCAACTGAGAACAGTTTGGCTGAGGGTAATTTAGCAGTGTACAATTTTCCATCAGTATATATCAGTGGACCACTGTTCTTTTTGCTTTGCTTCCCTTGGATGGAGAAAAACATCATTGCAATCTTAATTATAGGAGGGTCAATTGTTACCTGGTTAATAGTGCCTCTGAGAAGCCTTAAGAGAATTTTTATCAGTGGGGTTTATCCTATATGCATGAGAAGCTTTCATCCTTCAAGCACTTTTAACAAATTTAGTTTTGAGAGCTGTGTTTTTTGTCCTCTGTATTGAAAACAAAGCTTTCATAGAATGAATCCACATTAATTCCTGCAAAAGGAGAGCTCTACTGTTCGCTTCTTTCTCATTCTTTCTGGTTTGGTATTTTTGAGAGAATGGAAATAACTGATTTTGCTTATCAGTGTTTGTTTTTCAGGAACTGCCTATGAAAGAGTTCTTTTCTACAAAACCTTTTGAATGATTGTATTGTTTTCCATCATTGTTATTGTAGGACAGGGCAAGAGTGCAGAATCTTTTTTGATATTTCACACCCATAGTGGGCAAAGAGAGGTCATGGTGCAAGGAGGGTTGCAACATACTTATGAGGGGCTAGGATTTTGTCCCTTCTTCATTTGTTGGCGATATATATGAGACATATTTTAGGTCTTGCTTTTTCAGTCTCCCAAAGGAATGGAAAACTGAAATTCATTGTGGTTAGATAAGAGCCTCGGCTGAAAGCTTTTGATTGATCTCTGAGGTTCCATATTGTTCAACTCTATCCACATAATTGATTATCCTGTATTTTATAGAAGGATTTCTTCAAACATAGATATTTGTATGTGCTTGTATGTATTTCTGCAAAATATTATGTATGCAATATATATAATCTGTGATATATACAGTATGTGCATATGTGTGTTTGTATATAAAAAGAGAGAGAGATGATAGATAGATAGATAGATAGACAGACAGACAGACCACTGACAGACAGACAGACAGACATATGATAGATTAGATTAGATTAGATTAGATTAGATTAGATGTTGGGGGAAAAAGAATTCCCTTCTCCCTTCATATGTGTGGTATGCATTTTCCTCACTCTTGAGTCCTCTACCACAGGCCCGATAGTTTGAGCATTCTGAGAGAGTTCTGATGTAATTCCTGGGATCTGTTGGAACCATTCTCTCACTTTAGGAGTCACAGCTCTAATCACCACTGGAACCACTTTGGCCTTTACTTTCTATATCATCCCCAGTTCCTCCTGCAGGCCTGGAACTTCTCCAGTTTCTCATACTCCTTCCTGAGATTCCTGTCACTTGGCACCGCTTCATTGATCACCATTGCTATCTTCTGATCTTTGTCTACTATCTCAATGTCTGTTTGATTAGTTAGTACCCATCTGTCTGTCTGTATTTGGAAATCCCACAGGATCTTAGCCCTCTTATTTCCATAACTTTTTGTGGGATATCACATTTTCAGATAGCCCAGTTTAAGGTTCAAGCAGACTTCTCTGGCACTGCATATGAGGGAATGTATGCATCTGTCATTTGGGGATGGTTGCTTAGGCATTCCTTTTTATATGACTGCAAATTTTAACACTCTGAATAAGGGGCCCTCAAGCAGCAAAGTACAGAACATCAACCAATCAGCATGCAGAGCACACACCTGTGCAGTTGGAATTTGGGGAGTGTTTGAGTCAACCTGACTGCAGCCCTGTGCACCCTCTGCTTACCCATCAACCCCTTCACAGCATAGGCATGTGGCAACAGCTATGGGCACTTACAGACGCCTCTAAATTAGCCTCTCCCTGAAATGTTTGCTATGAGAATAAAATGATAAAAGTTTGGTGCGAGGAATAAAATACACATTGTTCTGAATTATTTGGGAAAAGGATGGGATGATAGAAGAACAACCATAATATATCCTCAATCAGGACTTTGTGCTTTGGACTGAAAAGATTTTAATTCATAGTCTACAGCAAAATCAGTTGCTTTGCCTACTCAGACTTAAGAGTGGGAATTCCAAGCCTGATTAGAACCCAGGGCATGCTAGTGATTATCAAACTGAAGTGGCAGGAGAAAGGTCTCAGCTGGAGTGAAAACCTTAGTTTTTTATCCTGAGAGTTATTCTTACATGGTCAACCCAAGAAAAACAATTGGAAAGGATGATGGTTGTTATATAATTACATTTCTTGAATTTCTCATGACAGATTAGGGTTGCCTAGAAAATACTGTTTTTCTTTCTCACCTAACCTTTTTTTAAAGAACAAGACCCTCAATTCAATTTAGGTTTTGATTTGTGAAAAGGAGAAGTAGAAATGGAGGGCAATTGCTGCTATTAAGAATGAAAGTTTTGGTTTTGGAAATAAAGCTTACAGGAAGCAGTTATTCTGTACACTGCACTTTGAAAAGCTGAAAGCTCAGTGGGTTTACTTAAGAAAATTAAATTGATCTGTGACTCTAGCAATAACGGTTTTGTGCAAATGAACAGTCTCAGGATGTAGCCTGAGGGGATTTATTTAGAGACAGATCCTCTTCAGAAGAATTTTATGGACACTTGAAAGGTATCTAATTCAATAACACTTTTATCTAGTATGGATTATTTATTTATTTTCCTACTAAATAGCACCAGTAATGCATTTCAATTTCTTGAAGCACAATTTGATAACAATATTGAAATTACACATAATATTGTATGCCTATTTATATTGGGATTTTTAAATGTTACACAAATTTTAACATAAAATACAATGTGCTTTTTTCTAATTTCCTGCATGACTCATTTCCTGTGTTTTCAGAAATAACTAAACCTAAGCATATATACTATATACATTCTGGTCACACCATCCCCTCTTGATATAATAATTTTATGCAGCCACAAAAAAATGAATAAGAAGTAGTAAAACAAAAAAATAAAAAGTTTTCTTTCATATATATTAGCTTCCCCTTTTTTCATTTTCATTCTTTTATTCTGATTAAGAAGTTGACTGCTTAATCTTCTGATCAGTGTCCATTATAGAAGTTACTTACAAGGTCTGTCTAGAAAAGATGGTATACTTTAGGAAAGAAATACTAGATTTACCTTTTTAAATTTACTATGGCTCACTGCTGAAAATTTAAGTAGGTAGATTTATATGTATTTTTCTGAAATCATAACAAAATCAATACTGCAGTATTTACTACATAAATATGAACAGTGGGGACCACTGTGGGATTATTTGCTATAAAAGTTTAGGGCACAGAGCTTGCCTTTGATAATGGATATAATTTCTTCCATTCAAAATCAGGGGTGTTCATTTCAAGGATTGGAGTCTGATCTGATTTATTCATTTCAACTGAGGATATTGTAGCAGATTCATATGCATGTGCCTTATCCTAATCCTATTATAGGAGATTTCTTGTTTTCCATACCTTCTCTCCAGCAATAAGTCCAACTGCATCCAAAAATTCAAAAATGGAATGCTAATAATGGCATTCACATGATTATTTCATAATTACACCATTAATTTATAATCTTTAGCCACCATGAAATATCATTTCTTTTCCAATTATTGGTATATTGCTTTTATATAATAAAGGCAGCTGGTAAAATATGTGTTCCTTTAGCCAATTCTTCCATCCTGAATTATTTCTTACTTTACTTAATTATAATAAAGAAAATCACAGAGAAACAGCTGGAAGCAACTTCTGCTTGTTTGCTAATGAACAGAGCAATGAATCCTAAGTGTAATTGATGTGGTGCATGTTTTTACAAAAAACAGAGCTACCCATTTAGATTCTTCTAGAATCTAAAGTGATGTCACTTCAAAGATATGGTTTAAATACGTTAGTAATAAATGAATTATTAGTACAATGCAAACTGACAGACAGCAAAGACAATTTCTATAAATCTTACATTGATGTTCCTAATTCTTTATAATATCTGTCAAAATGACTTTGTAAAGGTTTTAGAAAACTTATTTTTTGCAAAGCATAAACATCACTAAATAGGAGTCAGTTTACAATATAATGAGCAGAATTTCTGTAGGAAAGAGTAGAATGCCTGGCAAGTAGATTCAGCACTATGGAAAGCTCCATTCACAAAAATGCAGCAGAAGTTTTTTTGTTCTACCAAACTCATCTTGTCTGAAGAAAGTGACCTACTGGGTGAGCATCTATCCTCTCTTTTTGTAGTCTCCCATAAACATTTTGAGCTTCATTAGACATATGTGTTGGAACAAAAGGTACCAATTTCTCAATGACAGGAAGTGATATTTGGCTTTCATTTTTTTTAAATACAGGACCATCTACTTCGTATTACATATAAGAATCATTTCCAGTTTTTCAACCAATTGTGTACATCCTCAGTCTCACCCCTACTATTGTCTCTTATAATGACATTTAAAAGCTGTTTTAAAGACTTAAAAACATTTAAAGACTTTGATTAATGGGGACTACCAAGGAAAATGGTTGTTTTCTTTATTATACAGAACATAGAATTACCATCATTAAGTATATCATATCAAACATTAGAACAGTAACATCATGGAAAAGCATATTGTTCTATCATCCCATATATGACATGATCTTGACAGTAACAATACTAAAGTGGGTTCTGGAGTGTCATTATTTGATTAACAATGTATCTACTACTTTTCTATTTTAAGCAATATGTAGCACTTACATCTATATATGAATATGGTCTGAAAATAATACCAGTTTCATTTAATTAAAATAACTTTAAAATGTCATTTAATGCCATAAAACTATACATTGTAAAACTGCACCCATCATAAACCCTTGGCAATAAGAAATAGTCACAATTAGTATATTTGTTATCTATGAAATAAGTATAGATAGGGAAAGAAAATAATAGATAGCAATTAAAATAATTGAAAATTCAGGATCAAACTACTGTATAGATAGATCAGCTATAATCCCATTGCTTTGTTAAAGTTGGCATTTGGAACAAAAGTGTCACGCTGAATTTATTTTCTTTATCCTTTTCTGAATTTGGGCCACTGATGATTTTGAGCTTTGTAAAGTAGAATATCATCAGAAAAATAGTTCATCGTGTTCTACATGTAATTCTGAAATGAATCATGTAATATGAAATTAGGAAAAACATTCTTAAGCATGAAATAATGAGGGGAGCAGATCCTCTCTTACATCCAAAAGGTCATTTTGTCTCGTCCATTTAAAACTATAATATATATGGTTTAAAGTTGGGACTTGGTACTCCCTTTAAGCCCTGATATCAGAAGACAATGTCTATTTTTAAACTAGACACTGCAGAATACTGTTGCATTTGAGCCAAACCATTCTGTGAGATGAGGGAGGGACCTTACACAGACTCCAATAAAAGTGAGGAGTATGTGGACTTCCAACCTCCAGATTTTGCTGAACCATAAAATCATAGTCATAATGAATGGTGAAAGATCCTACATATTAGTTCTGGAGATCTTCAGATTTCTCACCTCACCACTGCATTTTCCCTTCACGAGCCATAATTTCTGAGAATATAATTTCATACTAATTCAATATGCAAAAATTTCCCTTTAGGTGATAAATTCAGTTATTATATTAGCTCAGAAAGTACCCTTTCATTCAAGCTTTATTTCATATTATAATTGCCAATCATTCTATTTTACAAGATTTAGTCAGTTTGGTCACAAAAAATGGTAGTTTAGTAGGATAATTACACAGCTGTACATTACCAAATAAATATATTCAATATTTCCATTTTTAAAAAGAAATAACAATTGATGTTTATTCTAAACTACCAAAAAAAATCATATTACAGTATTTTTTTTGTTCTGTCTATTGCTTTAAAAACATATGTTTTCAAAAGAATAAGTGTACTCAAGGAACAGGGAGCTTGTGAGAGGCTTTGAAATAAATATGCAGATGCATCTGGCATTTTCATCACCAGCAGATGGCAACAGAATACAATTCAGTTATATGGGCAAGGGCTCCTTTGCTAAGGTTGGGTTATAGTTCCCAAAACCCTGACCAGAATATCCAAAGGTTGTGCAATACTGTCTGGTAACTCTGGGAGGTGTGGTCTAAAATGCTGGATGGTAACAGGTTGGCCAAGATGTCTTTAAATGGCTGACAAGTTAGAAAAGAAGTTTCAATTATACTGATAGGCAGAGTATGTTGTTGCATAATTTTTTCAAAAGTAAGGGGAAGAGAGAAAGATGATATATTCTGATTACTAAATTGAACTCTCTCTCACACACGCTGTATGTATTTGTATGTATGTATGTATTATCTATATATATTATAGATATAAAGTAGATATAGATATATTCACCATTGCAAAAAAGCAAGGTTGTACAAATGCATTTGACTTGTTTCTAAGATTATAAACCAAACATGATTTTTTTCTGGGATTCTCCAGCTACAGAGAACAGGCATCACAACATGGGAAAGATGCAGCTACTTTAAGGAATTATAGACAAGTGCAATGGGAATACCATTATATACTTCTGCAGTTTAGCAGCAGTTATGGCCCACCTCAACTAAGGTGCAACTATAAATAAACCAAGGAACTGGTTACAAGGGTAATAAAATGAATCTAGGAATAAAATTGGACGTGTATAATTCCAAAGGAATTCTGAATACATCTTATGAGTTTATATGAGTTTCCTTTGATTAGGTCAGGAATAGGAAAGTCAGTCCTGAACTTTTCATCATCCGCTCAACTCAAAAGGGTGCTTATATCTTTTACTAAACCTTTTCTTCCTTAGAACTACTGTCAGAGATAATTAGAAATCTGAAAATACAGATGCTCCTCTAACCAAAATGCCCAGGTGCTTCAGGTTACTCAATGATGTTTGTCTGTATTCTGCAACTGGGGTATGTTGTATTTTCCCTGTGGTCGCCAAACCACACCAAAGAGGAGGAAAGGATATTCCTGCTCTAGACAAATGGAAGTTGAATGGTATTTCACTTATTCCCATCCTAAATGCTCTCTGGGATATCAATGTTATTTTTGACCTGTATCTCCAACGTGCACCAGTCTTTTGTATGTTTTCTGCTCAAAGGCTTCTAAACAATCCTGTCTTCCTTTGCAACAGAAAGACAACATTCTGGGGCAATTAGCTTTTAAGACTTTCTAGGTAAGGAAATTAAACAGAATTTAAATGCATTGTGACAGTTCAGTTGCTGTGAGTCATGTCAACACTAAAGAATTTCAGGTTTACTGATTAGTTTTCCAAAGGGCAACGCATATTGCTGTGCATAGAAAAGCATCCTTGAAACAGAGTAGAGGCACTGATGCAATAAGTGAAACCCTCTTGTAAATATTTACTGGCAAAGAGACTATTCTGCATCAGCAAGGAACACCATGCTCAAATAAAGCAGCATCTAAATTCAATGAATATAAGACACACCAAACAAGGTTTTTATCTGCATTATATTATTTGATTTGTAAATGTTCTGGAAATATATATTGATGATTTGCATCTAATAGCACAGTCATATGGACACTGTGGCAACATTAACAAAATTCCATGCTCAGTAGCACCACACAGGAAAAAAATCACTACTGGTTTTCATTGCTTTCCAAATTTCACTCAAATGAAAAGATAATTTAATTTATCATAGCTACAATGTGGTGTATATACCCTAACCCAGAATGAGTTCAATCTGACCAAAGTAATGTGGGTGTCCTGTGTTTCAATGCACCACAACTTCTCTAATTCACTGTAGTCTCTCTATTTCATATGCTTCATTTAAAAATTTCTATATATTTTCAGAATCGAACCCAACAAGAGCTTCAAAATGTGTGTTAGGTCTATTAAATAACGTGGATAAATTATTGTGGAATTATTGTTGTTAAGTAGCCTGCCTCTGATAAAGAAATACCAGAATCGGGTCTTGGCAGAACATCTATAATACTAGGCATTTGTGAATTACATGTTGCTGTTTCTGTGATTGAGCTTAGTGTTCCCATGATTGTTAGTATATGATAACTTTTTTCTTGTGTATTATAGATTTATATAACTAATCTGTGCCCAAAGTGGCTAGATGTAAATGGAACATCATGTTCCTGCTCATGTCTTTCAGCATCTGGAAACCAATATCAGTAGCCAACCAAAAATATTAATAACCTTCAGTATCAATAGTTGCCAGCTCTGTTGACAATAGCCAGTAATGATTGACAGCTTTACTGTACATGCATTTCTTTATGTCCCTTTCACAACTTTCAAGTTGATGATAGCCCCATAATTTCTGATAGCAAATGTCATAGTATAATTACTCTTCCATGATTCCATTCTGTCAACATTCCAACAACCATCTTGATTGGATGACTTTTGATTCCAAAGCTTAAAAGTGGGAGGAAAACCTCTCTCTATTCACTTTCTCCAGCTATGCAGTTTTTATGGGTCTACCTTACCTGTGTTTTCTCTAAGAATGGGGTATCATGGGAAGAAATATGAACAATGGGAAAGACCAAGTGTATATTCCTACCTCTCTTCAATTCTGCCTGGTGATATCACCAGCCTTTCCTTAGACACACACATTTGGGAACTTATAGGTGTGACAAATATTTTGTTTGATAAAATTATTCGTGATAAATAGATTCTCCTGACTAAATTATCAATATTGTTAAAGCAGACTTTAACAATAGAATTGTTCCTAGAACTTGAAATTCCTAGATTCA
>JANHFP010002848.1:47525-61454 GCA_032468135.1 Calamaria suluensis | reverse complement strand
ACAGCCTTGGGTATATAATTTTTAAATTTTAAACTCTATTATTGTATTTTGTCTTTTTAGTTGGCTGTAAACCGCCCTGAGTCCTAGGAGAGGGGCGGTATATAAATCCAAATAAATAAATAAATAAATAAACATCAATTCTCTGCCTCCCGAGTCACAACTGATTGGGAGGAAATGTGGATTTTGTAGTAATCTTCCCCTGGATTGGGGAGGAAATGGAGACTTTATAGTATCCTTCCCCTGCCATGCCCACCAAGCCACACCCATAGACCCGGTAGTAAAAAAAAATTGAAGCCCACCATTGCTCTGTTGTCTATATGTGTTTATTACATGTATTCATTATTATAGAAAGACTGTGACTTCAAGTCCTGCCTTAGCCATGAAAGCCAGCTGGGTGACCTTGGGCCAGTCACTCACTCTCTCAGCCCAACTCACCAAAATCCAGAAACAAATATAAAACACACATAAGGTCTTAGTTGCAAGACTAAGGAATTATTTTCTCAAGGACCAATACAGAGACAGACACAGAGTGACAGGATGCACAAGCTGTAGAGAAGAAACTCCATGGACGGCTTTAAACAATATTACTCAACCTAGTAACTCCAGTAACTCCTAGTAACTCCAGACTACTGGAACTTCAGCTTCCAGAATCCATAGCCAGCATGATTATTTGGTTAGGTACTAGGAATTCAGAGAGAGGTAAACTGAAGGCTAGTTTAGAACCAGGGAAATCCAAGAGAATGAGAAACTCATCCTCAACTGAATAGTTTAGCAAAATAGATTAATTTCCATTTCACTCGAAAATATAAGCCAGTGTTAAATAAGTATTGTAAGGCTCTGCTAAGCTGGCTAAGACCTTTTAAACAGTTATTTGAGCTCCCCAAATTCTAGCACAGCTCATCGTAGAGGGTAAATGATTAAAGAATTTGTCTGCAATTATTTCTGAAGTATGCCTTCTTAAAGTTCTCTTGGTTTTTCATGAATTTATCACATGTAAATATTGTAAAGGAGCATGTGCCAATGCACTCGTGTACAGGGACATGGTCGATTGGCTACTCTGGCTCCCTCAAGATATGCCCCCCCCCCAAACTCTTCCACTACAATCTGTGTGAGGTGGGAGGGACTAGTATTGCATCCTATCCCTTTGTGTGTGCATGCAAGCATAAACGTAAAAACCGTGCTCCCGAACTGGAAAGAACCACAAATTCTTTTCTGAACACTACAGACTGAAAATAGTTTGCTCATTTCCACCGGTGATATGATGAAACTGACAGCAACATCAGTGTTCCAAAACCCAGAGATGCCTTACTGTTGTCACTCTCCACATCACATGCTGTATTTGATCCAATTTATTTAGCTTAAAAGGATGGAATCATTTAAAGAACATCCATTTGGAAAGTATCTGTTGTTATGCTCATACAGTATTTTCCATCTTTGTGTTTGTGAGTGAGAAAAGAAGCAGCATGGTCAAAATATCAGTGTCAGCTATTGCTGCAGATTAGATTAGTTCATTCTTTTGCTTTTGGTAAAGTTGTTTTTCTATGTACAAATAAAACCTATGCATGCAACATTCGTATTATATAGTTGTCTTCCATTCTGTTCACTTCCCTTCCTTCATTTTTATTTTTAATATGGTTGGGAATATTTAAACGATTAACCTAAGCATACAGAATCTGCGCTGTGATGAGTTTTTTTTTTAAATGAAACATTAGCTATAAAGTCTGCCCCCCCTCACACACACACATTCTTGCAATCTGGAAAATTAGACCAGAAAAGTAACTGACTAAAATATTAATGCATACTATAATTTAGGGGTTTTTTGTACAGAAAAACAGTGAGAAAGTATTACCACAAAAAATTAGAGTGTATTTTCTAAATCTTTAATTGTAAAAACAGACCTATTTGCTAGCATATGATAGTGAGAACTTTTCTGTTATATATTATTATTTTACAATTGTATTTCTTGTTCAATTAGCATTTTCTAGCAAACAAAAGCAGTATCAAAGTACAATTGCTTGAAATACAGCTATACCAGTAGATGATGAAGCGTTATCAAAAAATATTACTTACATTTTGAAAGATGGATTCCACTGATTTCATATGACTAACAATTAATTCTTTGTCTCTGTTGAATGAACAAAAATATCATGTTCTTATTACTGTTTGACTTTTAAAGTTTTGTTTAGATGTTTTTACTCTTATATTATCTATTTTTTATAATGAATGTTTTTGTTAGTTACTTATCATCATTTCCATTATAAATTTAATTTTTATTTGTATGATATTTCTTTGAACAGGAAACTGAAGAGCAGATAATATGTTTGTATATGACATTCTTCATTACCTTTACCCTTTGTTGTCCTCAGGTAATTTCAGTGTCATATACAAAAATGTTTAGCTGAGTTAACTATAAAGTAACTGGCACAAGCAATACTTCTCTTTTTTTGCTGCTTTATAAAGTTATAAGCATAACTTTATGTTTCTTGTATACGATTGATTGATATCAGGTCTAGTTTAAAAAAGGTACATCAGAGATAGCACTGGAAAGGATGACTGTCTTTCTAAGTTTTGTTACTGAACTTTTGCATATGCTTCCAGAAGTTCGGAAAATGTTTCTTATGGTTGAAAAACTTCTAGAATTCTCTACAAATACAAATCAGTAAGATTTTTTGAGGATAACAAATGCTCTTCTTTTATCATCCCAATTCATGAGTTAAATACATAAGCAAAAAAAAACCCACCCTGCCAGATAGATGAAATGGGTGCATAATCTCAATTTTCTTGGCACCTCTGAAACGGACATTGTCTTACCTGAATGTCCCTTTCCAGTGCTCTACAGGATGATCCAAGCATGAGCTATTCCTAGTCTATCTCTAGAGACTGAATGTAGATCTATTCCTCTTTTTTTCATCTTGGTTACGGCCCTTATGCTCGCACATCCTCAGTTTGGTTTCACGAAGACGCAGGTCCACAGTACATCCTGCAACAGAGGAAAAAGGGGGGAAACCACCCCACCCAGGGCTCCACATGGGAAGCCGAAACGGGTGGGTTGGATCATCCTGCAGAGCACTGAAAAGGGACATTCAGGTAATGTCCATTTTTCAGTGCTCTGCTTGGATGATCCAAGCATGGGATATACCCAAGTTTAATGACTGAGGGAGGGAGGCTGACCCTTCCTGTGGCCCTGGGTGGAGACAACGCTCTGCAACACCTGTCACCCAAAGGAAGATTCAGCAGAAGCATAGGTGTCTAACTTGTAGTGGTGAACGAATGGGAACAAGGTCCAGGTGTCCGCCCTACAAATCTCTGAGACTGAAGCCTTTGAGGCCCAAGCTATGGTGGTAGAGGCACATCTTGTAGAGTGGGTCAAGACGTGACCAAGTATGGTCTGCAAAGTCTGGGAATAGGCAGATGAAATGCACACCTTCAACCCATGTCCAATCATCAAGGAAACCTTAGTGCCCATAGAGGAGGAGAGGAAGGACATGGAGAGGGCTTCCGCACATCAGAAAGGAGCAGTTCATCTAGTATATCATTGGAGGGCCTGCCGGATGTCCAAGGTGTGCCATTGACAATCAAGTGAATGCTTTGGCAAGGGACAGAAGTCCGGTAAAATCAGTTCCTGAGTCCTGTGGAAATCTGAGTACACTTTAGGCACAAATGAGGGATCCATCCACAAGATCACACAATTGTTACGGAAAACGCAGAGATTGTCTCTTACCGACAAGGCAGCCAGTTCTGAGATCCACCTAGCAGATGTAATGGCCTGGAGGAAAATGACCTTGAGGGTCAGAAATCCGAGGCTGACTGAGGCCAAGGATTCAAATGGAGACCCAGTAAGAGACTGAAGAGCAAGAGAGAGGTCCAACGATAAGTAGCGATGGACCACTGGGGGTCTCAAATTGGAAGCTCCCTGGAGAAACACGTGAATGTGCAGGTGGTAAGATAAGGTCCTGTAAGGTCCACAGGTGAGCACTGTAGCAAGGGCAGTGACATGCCTACAGAGTGTAGCAGGTGCCAACCTCTTTTTCAGTCCAGGTTGTAAAAACTGGAGCAACTATGAAACTGGCTGATGTTGGGTCTGCATGGTTTAATGAACACCACTTATAGAAGGCCCGCCAAGTAGAATCGTAAATACGGGTAGTCAAGCCACATCTGGCAGCTTGAATGGTGTCAATCACTTCCCCTGGGATGTTATCTTTCCTCAGGAGGAGCCGCTCAACTGGCAGATGGCCAACTGGAGCCACTAAGACTCTGGGTGCAGTATGGCCCCCTGGCTGAGAATGACCCAGGGTATTCTCCAAGTGCGGGAGTTGGAAAGACCCATCGACCATGAACCAAGGCCTGCAAGGCCAATGAGAAGCCACAAGGAGCTCCACCCTCTCCTCCAGCAACTTCCGGGTGACCTGTGGAATCACCGGGACAGGCAGGAAAACTTACAACAGGCCATCTGGCCATGGAGACATGAGAGCATCGTAACCTCCTGCTCCTAGAGTTTAGATATCAGGAGAAGAACCTTACCAGGTGGGAGTTTTGAGGAAGGGTGAAGATGTCCTCAGGTTTTCTGAACCAGTGAGACAATTCCCAAAATAGTGTCTGATTAAGGTTCTGGCTCATCTATGTTGGTGCTGCTTAACCAGTCCACCTGTAGGTTCGCTGATCCCATGATATACTTTGTTCGAAGTGAGAGAAGCTGTTGTTCCACCCAGTTCAGTAATTTTCCTGTCTTCACCATAAGGGGCGAGACTGAGTGTCCCCTTCCCAATTGAGATGGGCTTTTCTCACTACATTGTCCATGAGGACCAGTACGTGACGACCCAAGATGCATATCTTGAAGCACCAGATGGACTGCTCAGAGCTTGAGCCAGTTGATGATGTTTCATTGTTCTAGTCATGTCCACTGCCCCTGAGCCACTTCTGACAACAGGTGAGTTCCCCAACAGGACAGGCTTGCATCCGTCATTAGGGTGAGGTGCTGAGGGATCAGGAACACTGACGAGAAAAACCTACCTTCACCAGGACACTTTCATCCTGGAGTTGCTGTGGCCCGTTCTCTGGAACGGGAGTAAGAAACATTGCAAGGCATGTGTATGGCACTGTGCAGAAGCTACCTTACACTTGGGCTTCATATCTGCCTTCCAGGGATGAAGCCATAAAACACGATGTGAAGTTGCAGTAGAAGCTTAGGCCCATGAAAAGAACTTAGCAGAATCCAAGGCAGCATCAGTCGTATACTCAGCAGCTGCAATTACTTTATTGAGGTCTTGATTTAATCTGGTATCCTGGGGTTACATTCCTGCATCTGACGTAGCCAAACTAAAGAGGCATGCATGAAAAAGGATGCTGATGTAGGAGCCTTAGTGGCCCAAGCTGTCACCTGATGGATTTTGCAAAGGAAAATCTCCACCCTCCTGTCTTCTGTCTTCAAGTCTTCTATTACATTGCTGGAAATTACCAAAGAATAAAGGCTGGCCATTGGGGCATCAACTTTGGGGCAACTGAAGGAAGCCTTCCAGAAGTGGGGCTGCACAATACAGTCTCTTATCATGGCTGCTGGGAGCAGCTAAAGAGCCATGGTTAACCCACTGTTTTTAAGCACCTCAGCAAACAGTTGAGGAAAGGGAATATAGTCCTTATCAGGAGCTTGTATCTGGAACAAATTCCCATGAGGCTTGGTAGAAGTGGCTTGATTTGACTGGCCTTACGCCATATCCATGTCAGTGCCACCTTGGCCTAGTAAAGCAGTGCTTTTAATACAGAGGGCCTGAAAAGTCCTGCAAATACAGGCTTGTCTGATAATTCTCTGTCATCATTGGAAAATTTCGGGTCACTGTGATCACTGTCACTAGATGAGGACTCTGAAAATTGGTGAGAATCCTGCAGAGAAGATGATCTTGAGGGGAAATTCTTATGATGTGAAGACCGGGTTGGACCTGGCACAGGTTTTGAAACAGGACAATCTCTGTGTTGGAGACCAGCAGCAATTCCCTTAGAAATTACATCTGAAATGAGGGATGGAATATCAACAGATACCTGAGAATCTTGCACCTCCACAAAACGGAGGTCCGTGGACATAGGTGTGAATGTAGCCTCAGGGAGAGGTCTTTCTGATGGGACTGCGACAGGCGGTTCAGATGATGATAGATGAACCAATGAGAGCAAGTCCCTGTGAGACACGTCAACAGAAGGAAGTAAATTAACAACAGCAGTTGCAGGTGACCAGGAAGGTGGAATTATATCCCCAGGAATGGGGGGGAAGATGGTAATAGTTCAGGTTCCTGAACTTCAGATGGAATATTTCCAAAAGATTCCTTAGACACAGCTGCCTGTTGAGCCCTAGCAAAAGCTTTTTCTAATGTCTTGTGCCTATGTTTTTCATCTTTATCCAAGGAAGATGAGTCTTTAGTCTTAGTGGTGGCTTTATAATAGGAACGTTTAGATGTAGACTCATGACCCCTATAAGGACCAGGGGAATGATCCATTGGGTCAAGGTCAGAAGATCTGACATGGTCAGACATGACTGTTAAATTTGGTTAAGGCCCAACAGCTCAACAAACTGCCAGCAGTAGAATCAGGGCCAGAGTATCCTAATTACAGAGAAATGTGTAAAGAAATACTTGAGGTTGATGAACAGTCAAGGTAAATTAAGGGTTTTAATGGTATTTTAATTGATTCTAATAAGCCATATAATATATTAATTTTAAATTTTAAACTTTAATTTTTGTATACAATTGTTTTAAATTGGCTGTAAACTGCCCCGAGTCTACGGAGAGGGGCGGTATAGAAATGCAAACAATAAATAAACAATAAAATAAATGTAGGAAGTACGACTTCTGCAATAGAGTTATAAATGTCTGGAACACCCTACCTAATCCTTTTGTTAGCCTCGCTAATCCCCATGCCTTTACCTTAAACTGTCTACCATGGCCCTTTCATATTTTTTAAGAGGACCTTAAGGGGGCATGCATAAGTGCACCTGTATGCCTACCATCCCTGTCCTACTGTTCCCATCCATTTGTAATCATCCCATGTGCTTATGGCTAAGTTTTGCCTATTTATATCTTTAATTGTGCCAATTTCTGTGCCAATGTCTACATTTATACTGTTACTTGTTTCTTTGTACCGGTTGATAAAACAAACAAACAAACAAACAAACAAACAAATAAATAAATAAATAAAATACATAAATAAATAAATTCCCTTTATCTGCAAGAATTTCTGATTCAATAATTACTATTGTACTAGCAACATTAGTGCAAAGTAACTTTTTTCTTCTGGGGGGTTCAAAACATTTAATTAAGTTTGTAGAACAGAGTATTGTGAATGCCATAATCAGCATCAAGGCTACAGGGCTGTCTTAGTCCCCATCCCAGAATTGTCTTTAAGCTAAACTAATTTCCCCCGATCAGCAGTGTCCCATGTAGGGACAATAGAAGGTTAGCCCTTCATTTCTACTGTACAGCAGAAACAATATTTAGAGCAGAATAAGCTATCTCTGCTTTTTTTCTCTGTTTTATTTTTCATTGCCTTGTGGCCACACAGCAAAATATAGTGGGGCAGGAGGAATAAGCACCTCCTTTCTCTTCCTGGGGTAACAGTGAACCTAATCAGCCCATTGTATTTTTTAGTTCATTTTTTTCTCCACCACATTACTGAGAGTGGGTGGGACTTGGTGGTGGACGGAGGCTGCCATTTGACTGGCGGGAGAATGAAGGAGATAGAAAGGGCACCAGGTCCAAAAAACTTTATGTATTGATTTTACACTCAGTGTCTGCTTCAGCCCCATCCTGCAATTCTAATGTCCCTCCCCACAAGAGATTATCCCTCAGGGAACTGATTCTGAGTAGAAAAAGAGAGAATCCCCCTGCCTTGGTCTTCTGGATCACAGGTGTCAAACTCGCCCCATCACGTTGCCATTGTGTGACGTTTCATGACATTTTCCCCATTCATGGAGCTGGGGTGGGCCAGTTTGACACCCCTGTTCTAGATGAAGGAAGCTTTACGACTCCAGAAGAACAGCGGTACAGGTAGTCTTCGGCTAAAGTGACAGTTGGGACCAAAATATCAATTGCTAAGTAAAGTGATTAAGCAAATTGCACTCCATTTTTTGTAATCTTTTTTTCCACCGTTGTTAGCAAATCACTGCTAAAAGAATCATGAGGTCACTAATTGAATCTGGCTTTCCCCAGTGTCTTTTTCAGAAACCAGCTGAGAAGGTTAGAAATGGTGATCAGGTGACTGGGATGCTGCAACAGTCATAAACACATGCCAGTTGCCAGCACCCAAATTTTGATCATGTGACGGTGAAGATGTTACGACAGTTGTAAGTGTGGGGACTAGTTGTAAGTTACTATTTTCAATGCCATTCTAACTTCTAACGCTCACTAAATGAACAATTGTAATTTGTAAGTAGCACCAGTAGCCTTCGGTAGAAAAAGAACAAAGAATCTCATGAAAACTTAAAAACTAACAACTAGCTTTGCATAAACTTTCTCAGATCAGAGTTCCACTTCAGGACTGGGATCTAAAAATGCTTATGCAATAACATATTTTTGTCATTTTTAGGTGTCACAAAATTCTCTGTTGTTATAAATTTGGACCTTATCAGGAAACTTTCTCTGAACACCTGGTAAACTGAGAACTTTCTGTTGCTTTGATGTGCAGTTCCTTCCAGTGTAAGTGGAGTCACAGTGAACAATTCAGGGCGGAGTGATTATTTGAGTGTTTCCTGGCTGCCAGCTGCAGGGGATGTGGATAGCTACATAGTGGCGCTCTCTCATGGAGGTCAGACTGTTCATCTCATCACCATTGCAAAATCCACCAGCGAGTGCTCCTTCAACACTCTCACACCAGGTCGGCTCTATGATGTGACAATAACAACCAAGAGTGGGAAATACGAAAACCAGTCTTTTGCTCAAGAGAGAACAGGTAAACAATTGCTAAAGGAAAATGTTCGAATGTATTCAGCTACAGTAACTATGGATTATCACAGCTTTATTGTAAAAGTATCTAGGTGTGTTTGAGATAAACACACATGCACAAACCAATGCATTGTCTCTCCATGAGCTGTATGTTATATAACCGTAACACACATGCCAGAGGTGGCACACAATGTCCTCTCTGTAAGCATGCGAGCTGTCGCCCCAGTTCAGCTCCGCTGTGCATGTGCACGTGCCTCCCACCAACCACCTGGTCTTCGGGTCTCTGCCATTCATGCAGGGGGGTACATGCAGGGGAGGCTGCACACATGTATGGGGAGTGGGAAACAATGAGGTGTACTATAAAACCAAAAGCCGTTTGCTATTATAAGAGGGAATATCAATTTCTAACAGAACAAATGCAAAAAGGCCTAAAATACAGAAACACTTATTCTCCCATTTAAATCAGTGTGATATTGTGAAAGAAATAGAATAGAGTAGAGCAGAGCAGAACAGAACAGAATATAGAATAGAATAGAACAGAACAGAACAGAACAGAATAGGAGTTGGAAGGGACATTAGAGGTCATCTAGTCCAACCCACTGCCCAGGCAGGAAAATCTATACCACTTCAGACAAATGGTAATCTAACATCTTCTTAAAAACCTCCAGTGTTGGAGCATTCACAACTTCTGGGGGCAAGTTGTTCCACTGATTAATTGTTCTAACTGTCAGAAAATGTTTGTAACTGTATATTATTGTATGTTCTCCTGAAAGACTAGGCCCCAATCAACAGTTTGCGGAAACAGGTTCGTGTTATTGTTATTAATTGTGAAGTTGTTTTCAACCCCACCAACAACATTCCTCAAGGCCTTCCCGTCCATTAGTCCATCCCCCGTAGTCCATTTAAGATCATGTCAACTGCCTAGTAAATCCATCCATCCTCCTCATTCTCTGTCGTCCCCTTCTTCTTTTGCCCTCAATCATTCCAAGCATTAGGTTCTTTTCCAGAAAACTTCTTTCTCATTAGGTGGTTGAAGTATTTGAGTTTCATCTTCAGGATCTGGCAAACAGGTTCTAACTAAATAGAGTATATATTTCTAAATAGAGTATATATTTAAGAACCCTGTAGAATCTAAAGTGTACTCCAAAACTGTCTATGCACTTACCATTTGAGTCAGGGGCAGAAGTAGTGAGTAGCTGTGTTCTGGCCAGCTAATTAGTGCTGAATAGAGAACTTAGGTGCTGAGCAATTTTGTCCTGGCCAATATGGCTGGCATTGTTGAAGTTGTGAATACTCTCTGGCCATCTGACTGACCATCAAATTTGGAAAAAAACGCTCAGCCAGCATGAACATTACTGCTGCAAAATATAGGGAGCTGAAGTTAACCACCTGGTAGACATCCATGGATCACTGGTGATTCATGGATCATAATTTGAAAAGACTGTTTCAGCAGCTGCATGAACCATGAACCATATTAAGCCAACAAATATAGTTGGGAATCAGAAAGAATGAAAAAATGGAAATGCAATAGTTGCTGGTTGCAACAATGTAATTAAAGCATATGCTGTATATGCTGTATACACACACACACACACACACACACATATATGTACATACACATACACACACACATATAGTGACTACAATCCCATTATTTTGATTTAGGCAACAGCATATACAACATTTGAAGCTTGGCACCTTATTTTATTCATTCATACCACAGCCCTGAGAAATAAGACATTCATATAAATGATGATAAAAGCAAGATTTTGCTCAGTTTTTATATATCCAGACAAATCATTCTGGCCTAGATAAGAAGACTCATTTGTAATGTTAGTAGCTCAATAATTACTGGCGTAGAACTAGATACTTATCAGCTGATATCTACACAGTAGAAGACTTTGTCTATCATGATAAATTTTGCCATATATAACTACAAGTAGGTCAGAATGATTATCCTTTCCTTAGAATTGACCTATACCAATTCCTTTCTCAAATTATTTTGAGTGTGTATTGACATTTACTGTATCAGATATAATGGCACACTGAAATATGTTTTATCTTTTCAGTTCCTTCAAATGTCCAGGGACTCACTGTGAGCAATTCTGCAAGAAGTGACTATCTAAAGGTATCCTGGCTACATGCCACTGGAGATTACAACACTTATGAAGTGATCATCAAGCACAACAATGATTTCATTCAAACGAAAACTGTCCCCAAGGATGTCAATGAATGTGTATTCACTAACCTGATTCCAGGAAGGCTTTACAGTGTAACTGTTTGGACAAGGAGTGGAAAATACGAAACCAGTGAAAGGGCCAACGGAAGGACAGGTAAGGGAACGTTCAAGGGTGACGGAACTAAGTTATGCTTTAAAATGAAAACTGAAATTTAAACATTACATCTGAACTGAGGATCTTATTAATTGGACTTATTATTTAGGACTGTTTTCCTATGTAAAGAAAGACCAGCAGCATAATTCAAGTGCCTGTCTTATCATTTGATGTTCATGACCAGGAGCTAATAAATTAAAACAGGCTCTAGTTTCAAGGTGATGCCACTCTGGAACTTATCACTGTTCAGTAAACCCATGTTGGTGTTCTTCTATTCATCTGTTTGACCTTGGCAATGTCTTCAGTTCCAAGACGAAAAGTTGTATGACTTTAGCAACTAGGAGAATATATATTAACTTTCAGTCTCCTGAAGAAACACAATTTTGTCCAGTGAGCAACACTCTTCTTTTTAAGAATGTCCTTGATCAGACTTTCCCAAGATGATGTCTCAAGATGATGTCTCTATCAATTCTGGGACATAGAGGTGGCACCCATTTTGGAAAGCTAGTTCTGAATACTTACAGAAATCTTACTCTGGATTTAGTAAGGCTATGTTTAGTGAAAAATATGCCAAAATTAAATATAAAATGTGTGTGCATGCATGCCTATGTACATTTATGATAAATGAGTTCTGGAAAGAAAGAGATTATATCCTTTCCCATCATACAGCATTTACTGTAAAAATATCTCTACAGATTCTTAAGAAACAAATTGAATCATAGCATGCTAGCTATCAACAGGATAGTGCTTAATCTCATTCCTCAGAAAGAATATGTCAAATCTTTTAACGTTTTTAAAAGATATGTTAAACATTTCCCCTAAATAAAGGAATCTAGGTTATATCATCTCATTTATGAATGCTGTGTCAGAAAATACTATCTTGTTATAAAAGAAGTATCAATTGGTTTAGGTTAGATAAATATTTCTATTAAGGTACAACACAAGTAATTAAAATTCACGCTCCCTCAATAATGTTTCAAAATGATTGAAATTGTTTCTGAATGTAGTCCTCAACTTATTATCACAATTGAGCCCACAATTTCAGTTGCTAAGTGAGACAGTTGTTAAGTGAGTTTTGCCTGATTGTATGACCTTTCTTGCCACAGTTGTTAGGTGAATTGCTGCAGTTAATAACACCACTGTTAAGTGAATCTGGCTTCCCCATTGACTTAGCTTGCAACCATCATAAATATGAGTCAGTTGCCAAGTGTCTGAATTTTGATCATGTAACCATGGGAAATGCTGTGATGGTCGTAAGTGTGAAAAATGGTTATATCTCACTTTTTCAGCGCCCTTGTAACTTTGAATGGTCACTAAACAAAGTCTAGGACTACCTGTGTTAGCCCAGTTACATAAGGGAAGAAGAATGTGTGTAGCTCTCCATAGGTAAATGAATAGATTGGTGAAGATGGGCCCTTTTTTGTACCAATAACATTAAATCAAGTGGCTAAAGAAATGACAATTCTCTCCTTTACCAGAGCTTTCTTCCTCCTTCAGTTTAAGGCTCTTCAGCATTTAGTTCAGTTTGGTAAAATGATCCTTAATTATCACCCAGTAGGCTAAGTATAGGGGATACAGTAGCTCAGCAGGTAAGACAGCTGAGCTTGTCGATCGGAAGGTCAGCAGTTAAGCGGTTTGAATCCCTAGTGCTGCGTAACAGGGTGAGCTCCCGTTACTTGTCCCAGCTTCTGAGAACCTAACAATTTCGGCCACATGACCACGGAGATGTCTTCAGACAGTTCTGGCTCTTCAGCTTTGAAACAGAGATGAACACCACCCCCTAGAGTTGGAAACGACTAACACATATGTGCGAGGGAAACCTAGGTTAATTATACGGTTTTTTATATAGTAACTTCTTGATGGCTAATAATATTTGTGGTCTTGTTTAAAAGCTGACTGAAATGAGTAGACTGTTGTTCAAAACTGGTTGTGTTTATGTGTGTGTGTGTTACCTGACATTGTCCTTTTCCTCATTCTTCAGTTCCAGAATCAGTAAAAGAGTTGACTCTTAGTGACAGAAGCACTGAAGATTTATATATTACTTGGTCCAAAGCGGATGGAGATGTTGATCAGTATGAGATCCAGCTTCTGTTCAACGACATGAAAGTTTTTCCATCTCATCACCTTGAAAATACTGTCGAATCGTTCAAATTTACATCCCTCACTCCAGGACGCCTTTACAAAATTGTTGTCATGACAATAAGTGGTGAAGCACAGCGTTCTACTTTCATAGAAGGACTGACAGGTTAGGGGAAAAATATCAAAAGATTTCTGAACTTGCCTCTGTTGGGTCATGAATGCATGCAGTATGATCTAGCATGGGTGTTGGCAACCCACGGCTCTGGAGCTGCATGTGGCTCTTTGGGGCCTCTGCTGTGGCTCCCTGTCAGGTGATCCCACCACTGGCTGGTCCCACCCCCACAGGGTGCACAGAGGTCATGGGAGGCCTGCAGAGTGCTCCTGGGGGCCAAGGAGAGCAAAAAACTTTTTTCTTGCTTACCTCTTTGAAATCTTTGTGCATCCTATACACCGATGCATCTTATGGTCTGAAAAATATGGTATGTTGTCACTAATTTCTGTCTGGATAGTCTCTTGAGATAAGCTGAAGGGCAAAAGGGAGCTACATTGTTCCCTCCCATATTTGGTTAACCAGGTACCTCCACAAAAACATACAT
>JANHFP010002848.1:17899-33550 GCA_032468135.1 Calamaria suluensis | reverse complement strand
ACCTGGCATTGCACAACATCAGCCGGGACACCTGGGCCCGAGATTCCTCACAACCAGGTTTGCAAGGTAGGCCTTGATCCTACCTGATCCTGTTATTAGCCTCGCTAATCCCCGTGCTTTTTCCCTTAATCTGTCTACATGGACCTTTCATATTTTTAAGAGGTCCTTAAGGGGACGTGCATAAGTGCACCTGCATGCCTACTGTCCCTGTCCTACTGTTCCCATCTGTTTGTAATCATCCCTGTCCTACTGTTCCCATCGATTTGTAATCATCCCATGTGTTTATGGCTATATTTTGCCTATTTATGTCTTTAATTGTGCCAATTTTTGTGCCAATTTCTATGTTTATACTGTTACTTATTTCCTTGTACTTGTTGACAATATTAATAAATTATAATAATAATAATATATATGAAAGGTCTTCAGGAATTCAGACTAAATTCAGCACAGGAACAGAAAATGCACTAAACTAAAAAAAATGAGTGCTTAATTAAATGTGTATATGAAAGCCTTCTGTGATAATTCTTTGCACTTGGCCTTAGAGATAAGTAATCTTGATCAATATGAAGCTACTCTTAGAATTCTAGTTATATGATGTATAACTAGAAAATAGAAATGGTTAGCATTTTTATCCAACCAAAATAATACAATAAATGTGCTTAAGTACTCAGGCATGTATATCAGTTGCATGAAGGCATTGTGCATTAAGTGGTGTTAATCATGTTTTAATTGAAGATGTAGGCATGTTTTATTAAGAAGCACAATGATGTTTTATGTCCTAACTCTTGACTGAGTGTGGGTATCAAATAAAAGTCTATTAACTGGGATCTACTTTACATTATGATGCTTTGCAAAATCTGTTTCACTCTTGCTGTGCCAACAAACAATAAATTAGGGCAAGTGTGCCAGTTCCTTTGCCAATATAATATTAATCCATATTGGGTGTTTTAGAAACAGAAGGCAGCGAAAATTGTTCTCTCATTCCACCCTCTCTTTCTCTCTGTCTGTGCACATGTGTGTTTGTGTACATATGAATGTATGTGCATATATGTATGTGTATGTGTATTATAGAGCCAGCTAAGACTAATACTGGAAATATGATACAAAATAAGAAAACTGATGAATAAAATATTTAATTATATGCTATTTTGTTTTATGATTACTCCCACAATTGTAAATAGATGAATATATTTCAATTCTACAGATCTTTATATAACAGAATAGATGTTTCTGTTATATAGAGACATTCAAAAGTCTTTTTGACCTTCCATATCTGTGTGTCCTTCAAAATAAACAGGGAATATTCTTGAAACTGTACAAAGAAACAGCAGAAAATTCTAATTATGAATAATCTTTTTTTAAAAAAATTGCACTAACTGAAATTCAAAGCAACCCATAGTCTGATTTATAAGTGCACATATACCTAGTTTGGGCACTACAGTAAACAACCCACTTGATACAAAATTTGAACCAAAGACAGAAAGCAATATCGATTGAGTTGAGTTTCAGATCTATATCCAAATCCATAAAAGTTAGGGATGAAAATGAGTTAAGAATAGATAGATGATATCTACTAGCTAACTGGCTGGCTGGCTGGCTGGCTGGCTGGCTGGCTGGCTGGCTGGCTGGCTGGCTGGCTGGATGGATGGATGGATGGATGGATGGATGGATGGATGGACGGATGGACGGACAGACGGATGGACAGACAGACAGACAGACAGACAGACAGACACTTAAATTCCTGTAATTTTCAGTACATTGCTAGGATAGGAAAACTATCGGCCTCCAAATGCTGCTCAACTAAACCTCTAGTAATGGCTGTGCTAATTTGGCAGTCTGGCCCAATGCCAACAACCTTTCTTCTTCTATTCTCATACAACCGTAGTTTCTATGAGAACATCTGCACCTCTATCAATTAGTGCTGTGATTGTAAAGTATAACTACATGGGAGTTTCACTACTAAAACTTTTTGTTTTTTCTTCCAGAATCAGTATCCGGGCTTTTACCCAACTTTTTAGAGAAGATCTTAAAGAAGTCCAGAAGCCCTTGTTCACAGATACATATTTTTCTTTGCCAATTGTGACTGAATCAGGTTGGTTTCCTTCCTATTTTTCAAATTCTGACTATATTATATGATAATTATTATTGTCTAGAGGAGGTAGTTGTTAGTTAGACCCTCCTTAAGAGCCACTTTTGATTCCTTGAAGGATGGTTATAGGCCAATCCCTAGCTTAATTTGGTTGAGAAAAATGAGAACAAAGAAGTTGGATTTTGAGATGAGATTAGCCATTCCAAAGCATTAGTAGTTTGATATTGACTTTCCTGAATTGTTTTTAGATGCAGCATTCCATAAAGTCACCTTGTGACCATTGGATATATTCTGTTTGCCAGAAGAAGCAATTGAATTTGTGTTCAATGGTTTACAAGCATTGTAAGATGTGGAGTTGATAGTTCAGATAGAGTTTTAATACCTACAGAACAGAATATATTTAAGATTCAATTCTGCTCCCAACTGAGATGCATTTGTCATTAGAGTAAATCTCAATATTTTAATCTATATTCGGTCCATGTTCAAATTTTCCTCTTTATTGTCATAAGAGGAAAAAGAGAGATAGTTTGGTGTATGTATCCATCTCCGTGTGTGTGTGTGTGTGTGTGTGTGTGTGTGTGTGTGTGAAGCCTTTTTAGCTTGTTCAACAAATAATAGCATTAGTACTTATATACCACTTCACAGTGCTTTTACAACCCGTTAAAAGTGGTTTACAGAGTCAGCATATTGCCCCCAACAGTCTGGGTCCTCATTTTACCCACCTCATAAGGATGGAAGGCTGAGTCAACCTTGAGCCTGGTGAGATTCAATCTGCCAAATTGCAGGCAGCTGACAGAAGTAGCCTGCAGTACTGCATTCTAACCACTGTACCACTACAGCTCTTTTAGTGTTCTTTAAAAACGTGTATTTAGTAGATTGTATGAATTAAGTGAAATGAAGTTACTCTTGCAGGTAGTCTTGCTTAAAGACCATTCAAAGTTACAACAGACATCCAAAAGTTGACTTATAACCCATCCTCAGAGTTACAAGAACTGCATCCCCACCCTTCCCTGGCCATATGAATACATTTCAGCCACTTAGCAACCAGTTCACAGTTACAATTGATTGCAGCCCCCATTTGTCACAT
This sequence comes from Calamaria suluensis, assembly GCA_032468135.1. Classification (NCBI taxonomy): domain Eukaryota; kingdom Metazoa; phylum Chordata; class Lepidosauria; order Squamata; family Calamariidae; genus Calamaria; species Calamaria suluensis. The sequence continues at coordinate 30,374 of JANHFP010002848.1, read as the reverse complement.
GACCACAATTTGCAATTTTGTTTTGCCATTTTCCAGCAGGAAAACAAAACAAAACAAAACTGCCCATTGGATATGATTGATTTGCTTAACGACCATATGACTCTTGTAACAACCATAGGATTTGCTGAATACCCACAAACATGCACTTAATGGCCGTCATAAAAATATTTGGAAATTTGAGTGATGACTGATTTAACAATGGTAACAACCTACGACCCAGATTCCATGCCCACAAATTGAATGTAAATGCATGTAGACTGATTGTTGTTGTTCATCATAAGACAAAGGATTATGAATAGGTTCTATAAGTTATTTCTCTTTTTTATCTCATACAATTATTTCAGAGTCTTCACTTGGAGTTGTAGAAGGCATGAGCACTGGTTTATTCTTAATAATTATGGTTATGGCTGTCACTGGATTGCTTGTTTGCAGACGAAAAATAAAGTGAGTTGAAGTTTATATTTCATTCTTTCCTGTGTCAAAGGGAATTTTACTTTCCCAATTATTGTACAATAATTCCCAAATGCTACATGTATTTAAATCAGGATATATGAATAGATACTCACTTAATGATTTGACGGCGTAAATCAGAGCCATTTCCATGGTACGAAGATGAGATGAATCATGTGCAAGACTGCAGTGAAACAGAGGGCTGTGATGTTAGAAAGTTCCATTTGTTTTCATTGTTCTTGCAACAGATATTGCAAAAGAAAGTCCCTTTTCCCGGTCAAACAAAATATTGTAATTTTGTTTCTTCTAAGCATTATGTATAATCCTGATCAAATTCTTGTATTGCAGAAGTGGCCATGAAAGAGCAACAGCAAAACTAAGCATTCGTAAGGACAGGCCATCAGTTCATTTGAACTTGGGACAAAAAGGGTAAGGTTGACTACTTTGCATTTTGCCTGCTGTATGGAGGGTAGCCTTACTTAATCACTAGTTGACCGGATATTTTTTTTTCCTCCCCAAACATTTTAAAGGAACCGGAAAACATCCAGGTAAGAACCAAGTCACTTAAGATAAGAACTTTATTTCACTGATTGTTTGTTTCTTCCCTTGCTAACAGGTTTTTCTCCTTTTTGAATGTTTTAGCCTAATAAAAGTAAATCAGTTTGAAATGCATTTCGCCAAACTTCAGGCAGATTCAAACTACCTCCTATCTAAAGAATATGAGGTAAGGACCATGGATAATGGAAAAAAATATTTGCAACTATGTTCTATTCCCATTTAGCCTTGGCTAGCAAATGTTGTATTATAAAAGGGGAACAATTAATGCATATCATTTATTTAATCAATTTATATATAATCTATTTTAATCCCCTTTACTTTGGCATTCTGTAGGATCTAAAGGATGTGGGTCGAAACCAACCATGTGATGTAGCCCTTTTGCCAGAGAACCGAGGGAAGAACCGATATAATAATATATTACCCTGTAAGTTATAAGGTTGAATGTGAGCCATTTATTTTTGTCTATTTCCTGTATTTTTTCAACAAGAACAAGTGACATCTTAGCACTAGAATTCAGTTATAATTCAAAATAATATTTTATTTTTTATATTTTAAAAAATTATGTTGATCATTTAATATTCCAGGTGAAAGGTATGATTTCACTTCTAGTTAATATAATCTAGACCTGATTTTTAATGTATCTAGATGAAAGGCATTAAGGTTGATTGGAACAATACCATGTTTCTCCAAAAAGACCTTGAAAAGAAGCTCTATCATGTTTTTGAGTGCACCCACCCCGGGGTGCAGGTGGTGGAGCAAGGCACACAGGTAAAAAACAAGCTAGGGTAGAGATGGAGAGTGGAGCTGCCCTACTTACCAGGCCTCACACACCCTGACACCTGCCTTTCCTTCTTCTGTGGCCGCTTACCACCATTCGCACACATTGCCCTGGACATTTTGCCTTTAGATGCCTCCTGGAAGGCATTTGCAGCCAATAACAGAGCATCTAAAGGAGAAATGGAGGCCAGGGTGATGCATGCAGCAAGTGGCTGCAGAAGAAGTGGGCCAGCAGCGGGCTCCTGCTGGGCGGGGCTGTTGGTACCACTGCCATGAGGTGAGTCAATAATTACAACCCTCCGAAAAGAAGGCCTAGCCATTTTTTCGGGGGTCGAAAGAAAATAAGGCCTGGCCTTCTCTTAGAAGAAACATGGATAGTAAATATTTATTACTATTTCTGTGGCTCATGTAAGTAAAGAAAATTAAACTGTATATAATGGTTCATATTTTTATTATAATAAATCCTTCTTATAGATGACATAACAAGAGTGAAACTTTCAAATGTAGATGATGATCCATGTTCTGACTATATCAATGCAAGCTACATCCCAGTAAGTGATCCGTATTTCCTTTATATGAACTCTTTTTAAGATGATATTTTTTTGCATCTGAATATAAGTTATTATAACCAATCTCTTCCTGCCTATGTCTTCTAATCTATCAAATTCCTAATACTGTTACAAACTAGTTTTCATAAAACTGAACTTCCATTATCACTAAACATGTTTTTACATGTTTTTAGGCAGCATTAGAACTTAAATGATAATTTTTCAGATGTAGCTTTAGAAGTGGATACAGTAGATTATTACAGATAGCACCACTGTTTGAAGATATATTTTATTCAGAAAACACATGGATGCTATGAAGTAAAAGAAAATTGTAATATGCCATGCTGTTATTTGCAATAAAGGACAACAAATCATCACATGACTATTCTTATATAGGTTCTATAACCATGATGGCGAACCTATGACACAGGTGCCACTGGTGGCACGCGGATCCATATCAGTGAGCACACGAGCGTTTCCCTAAGTTCAGTTCTGATGCACATGCGGGCACTGGATTTTTGAACCTTCTGGACCCACCAGAAGTCGGGAAAGGCTGTTTCCAGCCTCTGGAGGGCCTGGGGGTGTCGGGAGGGCCCCTTTTTCACTCTCTCCAGGCTCCAGAGCCTTTCTAGGGAAGGTGGGGCAAATTGAATTATGGGTGTGGGTATGCGGACGTGCAAACCTCCATGGGCACCCCCCCACTTTTGGCACGTGATGGCAAAAAGGTTAGCCATCAGTGTTCTATAATCTATAATTAGCTGAGTCAGTGATAAGTGTTGGAAGTGATGGTGGGAATTAGAGTTCAAATGTATCAGAAGGTACCATCTTTAAAGTGATACCTACACAATAGAGGCATTTTAGGAACCTATGAAATTGGAAGGAGAACATTTTAATCTAGCTGAAACATTTTCTTCAGGAAAATAGAATCATCTTTGTTCATAATTTTGGCCAGGTTTTGATGTTCTTGTTATTTTGGTTTTTGTGTGTTATTGTATGATTGATCCTGACTAGTAAAGAGATGAAGTTGTTTCTTTGAGACAATGTAATCTTGATCTTTTCATCCAGATGACTGCATGGATAGTCCCTCTTATGTGAAGTATGAATACTGTGCTTTAAAACCAAGAATAGGGAAAGTTATCTCTGGTTACTATGGCACTATCTGAACTAATCATAGCCTTTGAATCAACAGGGCAATAATTTCCGTAGGGAATACATTGCAACTCAAGGACCTTTGCCTGGCACAAAGGATGATTTCTGGAAAATGGCATGGGAACAGAACGTTCATAATGTTGTCATGGTAACCCAGTGTGTTGAGAAGGGCCGGGTGAGTGGTTTTCTTACTTGTTAATTACTTCACAAAAAGATTATATCATCTAGCACTGATAAAATGCCAATGATAGCATCCACGACAGAATTTGTTGCCTATCACAGTGTAGTAGAAGCTTTACAATTTATGCAAAAAGGACACACAGAAGAAATCCAGTTACCTGTTTGGCTTGGGATAATTATTTATACCCTTTTCACAAGCTTTTAGACCATCACCCAAAACTGATGAAGACATGCTCCATGTGAAAAGAAGGGAAACCTTGATAGTGGTGTCCTAGTATTCAGTGGTACCAAATATGCATACGTCACCAATGCACAGAATCCTTGTTTCCATAAAGTTCTACATACACACAATGGATTACATATATTGCATGAGTGAATTTTCTCACAGAAACATCTACCTAATGGAATGGGACAAAGAAATGGTTTGCATTTTTCCTCTTTTTTTACCCCAGTTGAATTGGTATTGGAGTGTTGGAAGATCCAATAAAAACCAGGCAGCTGTGGACAGTTAATTGTACTCCTTATTTTTCATAGACAATTCTAGTCTTTACAAATAAAAGGAGCAAATCTGAATCTAAATTATAATTGTGCAGAGTTGTTACCTACTCACAAAAATATTGACAAAAAAATGAAGCTTCATTAAGATTTTGTCTATTTATTTACTTCAGTTTTAATTCATATGGGTATTAGGTGAAATTCAAGAATATGGTCATTTTTATCAGGCAAATTCCATGTTGACATAAAGAGTTAATTCAATTAAAATGTGCAGTTTTATCTTTATTAGGAGAAGATTTAGAACAGACTATATTCTCACATGCTAAATCATAAGCAACCAAAAGGATCTTACAAATTTAAGTTAACTAGTACCTTCTGTTGATTTTAGAAAAGACCAGTGCAGAATGATGCTTCTTGCTGTATCAATTTCACTTATGGCTAACATTTTTATCCTAACTGAAACTTTTTGGTTATTGTCAAAGCCAGCCTACCCGAATCATATATGGTGTCAACTTTGAAAACTTTTGTATGCATTGTTTTCTAAGCTGCCAAGAAAGATAGCAAACAGTTAACTTGAGTGAGGATGTGCTTGGGTAGAGAGGTGACATCAGCACAACCTGGGGATTGGGGAATGTGACTAAAATGGGTGGAGTTTGCTTTTGGAGGAAGGAATTTTATATCTGTGTGAGTGCGGGAACTTTTAGTTTTAGTTTCTGCAGCATGGGAAAAGTTTTGCCAGTTTCTTTGTTACCTAATAAATAAAATGAATTTAGACAGTCTCGGAGAATTCATTCTTAGGGAAGATTTACTGGAAAGCTTTAACATATAGTAGTAATAAAAAAATTAGTAGAACGTGAACTATAAGGTAAACATCATGCAGAACCTATTACATTTTTAACTAGTCAAAGCTGATAAACAACAGAATGATCCAGAAGCTTCCAAACATCAAAAGGCAAGGTCTGATTAAAAGACTTCTGGGCTATACATCCACTCCTTCATTTAGAACAAGCTGTACAGATAACAGAACCCACCTATCATAAGATCTCCATCTGACTAGAATCAAACCATGGTTTCTTGATCTAGTTCTGCATCTGCACCACTTCATCTCACCCAGATAAGAGCAAATAGAGGTGTGTGTTACTAATATATTAATGATCTTGGTTTATCACATTACCTCTTACAGATGCTTAAAAACAAAATAATAAAAAAGTTCATTTAGTGACATTGAAGTTACAATGGCACTGAAAAAAGAGACTTATGACCGGTTTTCATACTTACAAGCATTACAGCATCCTCATGGCCATGTGATTAAATTTCAGATGCTTGGCAATGGATTCATATTTATGACAGTTGCAGTGTCCTGGGGACATGTGATTCCCTTTTGTGACCTTCTGACAAGCAAAGTCATGAGTCTTTCATGACTTTCATGAAGCCAGAGTCTTTCAACAATCATGCTACTAAGTTAACAACTGGAGTGATTCATTTAATAGCTGTGGCAAGAAAGATTGTAAAATGGGGCAAAAGACACATAACTGTCTTGCTTAACGACAGAAATTTTGGACTCAATTGTGGTCGTACGCCAAGGACTACCTGTAAACTGATAGTTGTACATAGCATATAGGATCAGTCAAATCATGGGTTGCGCAAAAGCCACTGCAAAGAGCAAAGCAGACCGGTCTGAAGAGAGGGCTCTTCTTGCTTCTTACTGGTTTTTATTTAAATACAGAAAGTATTTATTTAGATTTTTTGTTCCACATTTACAGTATTCTTTTTATAAATAATTTAAATTGGTGAACATACCTAATTCTTCTTCCTACTTTTCCCACAACAACCCTGTAAGATGAGTTGGGCTGAGAGAGAGGGACTGGTGCAAAGACGCCCAGCAAAGTCGCTCACAGTATCCTGGTTTGTAGTCTGGTGCTTGTACGTTCTTCTCTAGATTAGGAAAATCAGACTATAAACAGCTGTATCTGGAACTCTGCATAGTTTCCTATAAAATTAAAGTATATATTAATTGATCTCTGCAGAGCTACTTGTTTTGTTTCAGCTAAGATATTTGACCAAGGAGATGATGTGATTCTCTTCATAGAAGTGAAGTGGTGCCACAATTCACCTTAGCAAAGCCATTTTCGTTGCCTCAAACTTCTTCAGTTCAGTGCTATGGGTAAAAGGTCATTCCCCATTGCTGCAATCAGGCTGTGAACTTTCTCACTTAGTCAAATACTCCCATGATGGCCTGAAGCCTGTGCCAAAATAATCCAGCCTGAAACATCACAACATACATGTTGTGATCAGTCCAAATGGAGTGATTTTAGCATGAGCATAGTTGGCATAGTTACGCAGTATTTGCTTAAGATTCCCAAAAAGCTCCGACAGGCTTCAGAAAATTCAAAGCCAGAAAGCAGTTACAAAGCTCCACTCACCCCAGAAGTACCATAGCCAGCTCTGAACGAGAAAGCTGAAGGAGCACTGAAGCACAATAACGCAAAGCAATATGGTTGCTTCGATTTGCTATTAAAAATGAGAAGGATATACAATTGCTTTGAGAGGATGTTTTGCTCCAACCTCCTACAAAGTGGAGCATCCCTTTGAAGAATGGCACAGCTGTTCAGCTGTATAATTAGTATAAATAAAGCTTTGTAATTTTAAAATCAAACTTTTTTCAAAATTCTAGGTAAAATGTGATCATTATTGGCCCTTTGACCAGGATTCTTTATATTATGGTGATTTAATAGTCCAGATGATATCTGAGTCAGTCCTTCCAGAATGGACAATCAGAGAGTTTAAGATCTCCAGTGTAAGTATTTCCAACTATTTAATCAAATGTTTCAAAGAAGATATCACTATTTCCTTAAATGTGAGATATACTATATTAAAGGTGCAGCTCCATGCCTATTTAAGGAAACACTTTCAACTCCGAAAATGTTGTACATATAGATTTATGACAGCATGTAGTCCATATAGATTTATGTAGTCCATATAGATTTATGACATATTTATGATGTGATGTGGTATGAAGTGGTTCATTTTTTTCTTCCCACTCTGACTAATATCCCTGATGTTTCCTAAAGGTGTCCACTCAACTAAATAACCTGGTCTAAACCTGCTTAACCAGCCAGACAGCTTTATCCATTAACCTAAGAATGAATCTCCAGTAAATCCATTTGAGTTGCCTTCTAAAGAGACTTACTGAATATTGTTCTGCTAATCTATTTCTTATATACTATTCAATGATGTGAATTGATGTTTGTGAATTGAAAAAATATTACAATATCTTATATTGGAGTGGTAACATGGGTATTTCAAGAAATCAACCTGTCACTTATTTCTCAACTTTATTATGCCTTAGAAGTAATTGAACATTTTCATTTTATACTAGTAAAGCAGCCACTATGTACTTATACTTTATGAAAAAACTTTTCTCCAAAACCTAGCACATATTCACATGTTCTGTAGTGTCTGTTTCCCAGGCTAATTATTATATTTATTGTATTGACTTAATAGGAAGAGCAGCTTGATTCCTCTAGACTTATTCGTCAATTCCACTACACTGTATGGCCAGACCATGGTGTACCAGAAACCACCCAGTCGCTCATTCAGTTTGTGAGGACTGTAAGAGATTATATCAATCGGACCCCTCAGGCTGGGCCAACCATTGTTCATTGCAGGTATGAGCTGCACAACAGTATTTTCAAAAATATACAGATAACCTTCATTTTTAAAAAGTGATCTTGCTTCTTTCCAAAGTGCAACAGCAAACCTTGAATCATTAAATTTCATTCCTAAAATTGAAAAAAAAATAAAAAGGAATATAAATCCTAGTTTAGCTTGATCTAATTATCCATAAGATGTTGGCAAAAAAGGCATAATCTGGAGTGGCAATGTTCTTGTTTTCTCTTTTAGTGCCGGTGTTGGTCGAACAGGGACATTCATTGCACTCGATCGACTCCTTCAACAATTGGACTCAAAGGATTCTGTGGATATTTATGGGGCAGTGTATGATCTTCGGCTTCACAGGATTCACATGGTTCAAACAGAGGTAAGCTTTAAATATAGAATGGTAATATAATATTATCAAAATGGGTAAAGATGTCCAGCTAACTATAACATTGAAATCAATAGAAGAAAACCACTGTCGCCTTTCCTCCTTGATCCCTAGGTCTCCACTTCTTCCCTACCATCATCTCACCATCTATCTTGTCCTTTATGACTTAAGTTCTCTCCATCCTTTCATTTCATGAGTCCTCTTCTTCTGTTATCTTACGCTTCTGACTTCTGTCATGCTTTCTTTACCCTTCCATCAGTAACTCTGCTCCCAGGCTTTTGTCCACTCAGCCTCTTCACAGGTAATGATAATGCTTCCTGATTTCCCATCAACAACATACTTTTATTAATGCATATATTTACTGGATTTAAATCCTATCTTTCTAGACCACCAACTACCAAGAACCATTTACAATATGATATGCACAGTTCTAGCTACTCTAGTATGGGACTTTCCAAACTTCACTTTCTCCCATTCTTCCTCAAGTCTACATTGTCTCTGCTGGTTGTTGTTTTTTTACTTGTCTCTCCTTCACCTGTTAGCCTCAAAAATTTCTTGTTTTCTCCTCTAACGGGGCAATGCATACTTGCCTTGTCAAATATATTTCCTCCATTCTCTCTGACTCTGGGATACTGCCTCTCTCCCAGTTTTCATGCATCAACAAGTGTCAAAAAGGGCAAGCAGAATGTGAACCCCAACTCCCTTTTACAATTCTGTTCTGCTAACTTTGAAGTTGTAATTGCCAAAAACTGGCCATACAGTTTCCCACAACTCTGAGGGTTAATATTTGGTGTTACAAAAAACCGGCAGTGATACAGGGTCAACACAGTTGAGGAGTAAAAGAAAATAAATCTCTTTCTGGCCCTTGTGGAAAATTCTGCTGTCACCATCAGCTTAGAAAAGATGGTTGTGAGTGCCTGGATTTCAACCTACAAAACCTGGGAGTATATAATCAGACATGATACCAATCAGATGAGATTTTATATAAGGATGGCAATAATCTTCATGTTCCTCATCTTCTATACCAGCAGCCTCACTTAGACCTATGATTTACAATTGCCTATACCTTCATTTTTACAGATATGAATGCTTAATTATTTAACTTTTCAACTCTGGGAAGAAACTAATTGCCTAATTAACTATTAAGGAACATGGCACCAATCTCATGCAAAATGCAGTTCTTTATAATGGGTGGAAGGATGCTGAAACTATTTTTACCAATTCTGGCATAAAGCCAAATTCACTATTCATTTATATGATCATAATTTATAGACCACTAGAAATACTTCATATAAATAAGATGGAATATTTTTTCCATTGGAAGAAATAGGCTGTTATGAGGTATTGGTCTTAGAAAAAGAGACTTCTAAAACATTAGAAAAAACATTTTCTAATGTTTTCAAAGATTCATGATTTTAAAGTAGGATATCAAATAGGTGAAAAGCTCATAGGTGTGATCTTATTTCTTTGAAGCTGAGAGATCACAACTCCACTTTAATGTGTTTGTTTATCTATTTAGTCTTTCCATAACTCATTTTTACATTTAAGAGATGAGATCAGTATACTTAGCAAGTTATACATGATTGGAAAACAAACATGTGTGAAAAGTGCAGAAAACATATTCATATGATGGTATATTATTACTTGGATTTTAAAAGAAACTATTTTGTTTTGTCACCCTAGAATAGAATCTTCTATTAGTGTAACTTATTCTTAATTAATATATTAATGTAGAAGGAATAGTAATAACTTAGCTTATGATTAATTGATTAAACTGCATTGAGCATTAAACATTAAATGTGTTGGAATTATAAAAATAATGTATTATTATCAAAGTGGGATAAGAAAATACAACTAGAGCCTTCTACATTTCTGAAGCAAGCAGCCAGATTGTATTTTCTCCAATTTACTATGTTTTAAGGGGGTGTGCAATGGCTCAGCAGTTAAAGATGCTGAACTTGTCAGCTGACAGCCCTGGTTCAAGACTCGAGCGCCCATGCGATACGATGAGCTCCCGTTACTTGGCCCAGCAGGTAGCACTTTGTTGGGAAGGTAACAGTATTTTGTGTGCCTGTAGCATAGAGCCCTGCTGACCACATGACCGTGGAAATTACCTTCAGACAATGCTGGCTCCCTCAGCTAAGAAATGGAGATGAGCACCGTGCCCTAGACTCAGACATGGCTGACAAGGAAACCTTTACCTGTTTACTATGTTTTATATATATGTTCAAGATAAAGCTGCTAACAAGCTTTTAACTGTTATACTTTATAGGGGGAAAGGTCTATTTTTAATAAGTATTTTGTCTTCATTGTAGTGTCAATATGTATATTTACATCAATGTGTGAGAGATGTCTTAAGAGCAAGAAAGCTACGCAGTGAGCAAGAAAATCCCTTGTTCCCAATATATGAAAATGTGAATCCAGAGTATCCCAGAGGTAAGAATGAATTTAATGAGCTTTACAAATAGTCACAGTATTATGCTTAATAAATCATTTCCATAAATATTTTGTTTTAGTTAGATTGTCCCTTTGTCACTTTTCTTCCTGGTATCATTACTATTATTAAACTGATAACATGACATTTATGTTTGTATAAAAGTTTAACAGCAATCAACAAAACAACAGTAAAATCAATTAAAACCCGTAACAATAAAAAGGTTGGTTAAAGATATGTGTTGATACCATGTTCTTAAATACTGGTTAAGTGAAAGCTTGATCCATAAGCCTGGATAGAGCTGAGAGTTTGTTCACTGTAACTTACTGACATGTTCATTTGTCATGGACATGTTCAATTGCCATAGACTGAGGAGGAAAGCAGGACCACCGTATGCATTGGTTCTTACTGATTTAGCACAATATTTGCTCTGCTCAAGTTATCCATCAATATAGTGTCATTGAAACAGGTATGACAATATTTGCTCTGCTCAAGTTATCCATCAATATAGTGTCATTGAAACAGGTATGATCATTTTTTTCACTGAGTTGGGGATCAATAAAATTTAGTGGATAAGTTTTATATCACCCTAGTTAGCACTAGGGTGCTCTGTTTTTAATGCAGTGATATTCCACATTTTTGTATTTTACAAGTCCTCCTTTTCTGGACTTTATGTTATACCAAAAAAATCTGACATATTTATCTATACAAACAAATCATCTTAACAGAAAACACTGATTTGCTTTTCTCTCTTTTCACTCTTAAATTTTGCTCCTGTGGGAAGGCCTACACAAAAGAATTAAAATTCTTTCACTTTCACATTTCAGGGAAGTCCTAGATAATAATCAGTCTTGTTGTATATTCACAATCTGTTTGATTAACAACCTGTACATCATGCAGGAACTTCTATTATTTTAGCCTTGTTGAATTAAGTGATTAATTAACTTTACAGAGAAAGAAACTGCTGTAAATTTTGTAATACCTTGTGTTAAGTCTTACAATATACATTATACACAAATACACAGATATGTTTAACTTTCATTATTTTTCATTCTTGTGATTTAATTTAAAGCTTTTAAAATTCTCTGTTACAATTCCAATGCTCTATATTGTAATACAGTTACTTGGAAATCTCTAAAAGAATCCCTTTTGCTAAATCCCTGTTTTTTTATAGTAGGGAGGGAGTTGAATATTTTGGCTATTCTAAGATAAAGTTGCATTGTACATGCACATACAGTTCTATATTATTTATGGTGTTTTATTATTTATATTTTACTACATACAATCAGTACTGTACTTTCATAAGAATATATTCACTGGGTTTCATTGAAAATCATTCTCTGTACTTTTCTAATTACAGTTTTCTTTTGATTTCAGATGCTGTTTATTCAAGACACTAAAGCTCAAACAGATTCCTGCTTTTTTGCAGTTCTATCTGTTTTTAAATTAAATTTTAAAAATATTTTATGCACTACAAGTGCCATACATGTTTGAGGCTGTGTATAATTTATTAGTCTGGTGATATTTTAAAATACATAATTTAAATATAATAGATATTGTTGTAGATAAATATTTTTTGATATGTAAATATTTTATCTATATTGTTTATATTATTCTTCAGATAATACTATTTTTCTATGTTAAAATTATTTCAATGAAATATTCCTTATAAACTATCTTATATGGAAAATGTATCAAAACATGTGAATTTTGTCCCCAAAAATCTTCCTTTAAACCTAATGTATGATTCATATCTTATTCTAGCCTTCTTTGTACATGTGAAATACAAACTGCATATCCCAAGCTCTCCAACAAAGTCAGGTTTCGTAGATTTTTGAA
>JANHFP010002847.1:107719-123755 GCA_032468135.1 Calamaria suluensis | reverse complement strand
CATGCTTTCGAAACTGCTAGGTTGGCAGAAACTGGGACAAGTAATGGGAGCTCACCCCATTACACGGCACTAGGGATGTGAACCGCTGAACTGCTGATCTTCTAATCAACGAACTCAGCTGCCTTACCACACTGAGCCACCGTGTGTCCCTCCCTTTAGTTACCTGGTATTAATTGTGGATCCTATTTTATTTAAGTTTTCTATATTTTTACATCTTTTCTTTGGCTTAGATTATTTCTTTGTTTGCTTGCCTCCCCCTCGCCTTGATTACCTGTCAAAGGCCTCTTTAGTGACTTGTAGGAATGGCTGCAAAACTGCTAAAGCAGCATTATTCACTAACAAATCAATATCTTCCACTGTGCTTAGTGCAGCCTCTGTAGCTTCCCAGTCTGCGAGGTCAACACACAATGTCTGGATGCCTGGGCACTGAGGACAGAAGTAACATTAAGGAAAACAGGGATTGAAGTTGATTACAAAGCAGGGGAATTAGGACTGGTAGTTTCAAGTAACTTTTCTTACAAAGTATACAAAATAAACTACAGCACAGAATACTGATTTCAAACAACGGTCCAAGGAGATGTAATTCCTTCATTAAGCTTGAACTGCAAGGATATTTTCACACAGCATTCAAAAAGAGTAATTTGGACACCTGCAAATCTAATTACATTCTTCTATAATCTGCAACAATCACCTGTAATTAAAAAAAAAACCCATGCCCTTGAAAGGTTTTATACTATGTGAAGAATATCCCAAGAATGGCAGATGAGTTCAGTTGGTATAAAGTACAATTTCCCTTTTCATGGCGATTCTGTGAGAAAATATAATGAGAAATGCAGTAGATGGCTTATTTTTAAATCTGCTATTCCGGGGACGGATTGCAGGTGGCTATCTGATAGTAGCAGTTTTTCAATGACACACTAGCAAGTCAGACACAAGATTTTAACCTATAAAACCCAGGCATTTCCCGATTAGGTGAAGTCATCTAATTCCCCTTCTATGCCAGACAAGTGTGGGAAACAGGGTGGGAGTCAATTTGCTCTTTTGTCTTTCAGTACTGCCTAAAGGCTAGAGCGACTGGTAAAAATGGGGACATCCCTGAAGGCTTTTCTGTGACCTTGGTAGGACTGCTGCAGGTTTTGTCTTAAAAGTATTTCAAATGTTTGGGCAAAGGGCAGGAAGGGAGCAATAGTCTATAAAAATGGCTAGGACCAGTCAATAATCTACTCCAATTTTAACTGGAAGAATTATTTATTTCTTCAACAGCTGGTGACACTAGATACTATGATTAATTGGTTACCCTGAGGTAACCAATAAACATGTAGTGGAAAGACAAGGTGGAAGGTCTGCTTTTGCAATGATTAAAATCACAAGCCATGCACTTGGCATACCTGAGTGGTGAAAGGTAGTAGTATCTGCTTAGGAGTTACAGTGTATCTGACCATTCTATTGCAGATCTTCCTTAAATAGTTCAGATCTGGCACGTATAGGGAATTTTCAGGCATGTATATTAGGAACATATATCTGGCATGTACAAGGATTTTTTTCTTTTTGAGGGTTGGCTAACAAAAATAGGATGCAATTGAAGTGTAGCTCCACTCATAGAAATGAACAAACTTGAGGTAATAGCTGCCCTAACAGAATGAAATTCAAGGTTTATCTAGGACAGTGATTCTCAAAAGTATGGTTTATTCTTTTCAGGGGAATGGAGGAGTATTTTGTAAATAAAATTTCTCAGCATTAATTTATAACATGATATAAATGATATAATGATATAACCCACACAAACCAAAGCTTTTTGGGGTCCTCAATCACTTTTAAAAACTAAAGAGATACCCAGGCTAAAACCTTTGAGAAGTGATCTAATCCAATATGTGGGGGTCCCAGTGGGAAAGCTGTCTCATATTGCCCCTTCCCGGGAAGCAAAGCCACCCTTCCTCTTGAGTTAGAGGCAGCCACCCCAGAGGCATTGACCCTCCAGGAAGAGAGGATTTCCCTTCTGCCGGAGGAAAACCAGAGGGTCGGGCCAGGCAGAAGCCAAAGGAGAGCCACAACTGGGCACAAGCTGAGCAGGCAGGAGCCGCGCTGCCTCTACCTCTTCTTGCAGGCTGTCGAGATCTGTCTGGGTCCGGCTCACCGCCACCACCTGAGCCCCCGCCTGGCTCAGCCGTACCGCCACAGCCCTGCCGATCCCTGCAAAGGGGGAACACAACGTTGTCGCTCGGCACTAATACGGCGGGGCTCGTCCCCGAAGAGCCTCCAAGCGGCGCGGCCTCGGGGACGCTACCTTTGCCTGCACCCGTCACCAAAGCGCGGCGGCCAGAGAAGCGCTCCATCCCTCCGCGGCGCCTGAGCTTCCAATCGGCGCTGGAAGGGAAGAGGCGGCGCCCGGAGGGGCTTCCACAAGGGGGAAGGAAGGAGGCCCGTCCTCCCGCCGCTTTCCGCCCTCTGTTAAACCTTCCCGGCTCCCTGGTGTCGTGTTTGCAGTCCCACCCGAGGACGTGACCCACCCACCCCTCTCACCCCCGGGCCTATCGGGAGCGGCCGAGCCCGGCTTCTGCCGTCTTTCGGGTCTAAAACCCTCTCCGGGCGTCCGCTCCTTTGTCTGAAGGGGAGGTTCCTGGTTCCTTTTGTCGCCATGTTTTTTTTTTCTCTCTCTCTCTCTCCCCCGTGGACGGTGGAGGAATCAAGAGTTCCACGTATTTGCGGTGTGGGCTCCTGTCACAAAACCGGAGCCATGTGAGGCTTCTTGTATTTTATGATACCGACCCATTGCAGGCCGATAAATGCAATAGTCGGCGCAGAGCGGTTGTTGAGGGAAAGAGAAATCGTAATACGATGGCAAAATATTATACTGGTTTTATTATACTGGTTGGAGAGTGGCTTCTGATGATCGCGAAATGCAAAACAGAAAATGTTTTCTCCCTCCTAACCAAGATGACAGCGTTTAATACCTGAGGCAATAAGCAGTAGAAATTCAAAAATACAGAATGAACAGTTTTATGTGATTGATACCTCACTATTGATACTTTAGCACTAGCAATAGTAGTACATATATACCACTTCGTAGGGACATGGTGGCTCAGCGGGTAAGGCAACTGAATTTGTCTATCAGAAGGTGGGCAGTTCAGCAGTTACTGGGACCACCTTTGATGGGAAGGTAACAGTGTTCCGTGGTTTAGTCATGCCACGGAGACGTCTTTGCACAGTGCTGGCTCTTCAGCTTTGAATTGGAGATGAGCACCGGCCCCTAGAGTCGGAAACGACTACTACATATGTGCAAGGGAAACCTTTATCTTTTTTACCACTTCATAGTGCTTTAAAACAGCGATCTTCAACGTTTTAGGCGATTCCATGTGAATGGCACGAGGACATGCACAAATGGAACTGCACATGCAAGTGGAGCTACATGTGTGCGTGCTTGCCTGCGACATCTGCGGGCAGATTCTGAATGGACCATGATCTGGTAGCGGGCCACACAGCCCCAGGGTTGCATGCCCCTCTTTCAGTAGTTGCTGAGTGTTTTCCGGTATCAGCATATTGGCCCAAACAATCTGAATCCTCATTTTATTGGCTTTGGCTGGTCAGGACTGAACTGCTAGCAATACTACATTCTAACCACTGCCATCTAACATCATGACCCTATTCATATTCCAATAATATATTAATATAATTTAATAACATGTTAACAAATAATAACTTCTAAAGAAGAAAGACCAACTTCAATGTTGCTTGGACTAATTAGGAGATGGCATTTGACTCCCTGCAACATGCTTAAGTAATCTTTAATTGTAATATATAGTTCCTTCTGATTCCATGCAGTGTCCATTCTTCAAAGTCACACCCTATCAAGTTTTTAAAAAGAATTCAAAACAAAACAAAATTCTCACATGAAGGATTTTTATGTTTTTCCAAAATCTTATTTCAAATCCATATGGAGCCTTAGTCAATTTGTAACTTTCCAAAATCAAAGTTCTAATAACCCTTTTGCTATTTATGCCAATAATTTTTTAAAGTTCTTCAAAATATGTATTTAAAAACTTCTTTTGCTAAGGATTTAAAGAAAACTCAGCCGGTGTTGTAAAACTTGTCAATCTAAAGGTTCCTAATAGCTGAAAAGCAGTTAACAAGCAATATTCAGAAATGATTAGAAAAAGAAGTATGTGAACTGGGTGTCCATTTTAAGATGCTGTGTTTTGAGCAACAGATTATTCCTTTGTCTTCCAGAGCTCTAACCCACCAGAGACCATTGTGTTACTGTCTCCTCACAAGGAGCAACTGTATGGAGCACCTCTGGGCAATTTCAAGCACTCTCCTTGTCCAGAGAATTAACGAGAGCCAGTCTACCTGCCGAGTCTTCATTCTATCACAATCATAGGCTCTGCTTTTAGTGTAACTGTTTTCAGTTTGCCATTGCTTCCTGGGAAGTCCTTTTCAAGTGCTTAATTATAAGTGCTGGTGACTATACTGTAAATAGAGTATATTTGGAATTAAATGCAGAGTAACAGAAAGTAACTCAATAGAAATTTGATCAATTTTCCACAATTAAGACTACTAAATGTTCTGGTCTAGAGGAGGCCAGTTTTGAACAGCTGACAGTCCAACAGTGGCCCGCAGCACCCTGTTATGGTCCTCTGTGATAGTGAATCCACAATATATTCTTTGGGGGCAAGGGTGGGTTTCACTTACCTTTACTACTGGTTTTCCTCTTGTGCATGCAAAGCGCACACATGCTTGGGACCAGTATGCCTTTGCACATTCCGCATATGCACAGTAGAGCGCAGCCAGCATGCTTTGTGTGCGTGCCAAATGTACTCTGTGCATGCGCATTGGAGCATGTACGGCAAATGTGCGCTCTGCACATGTGCAGTAGAACACATTCTGTGTGTATGCATGCAAAGCATGCTGGTATGAGCTCTACTGCACATGCTCACATTTTGGAGGTCCAGCAATGAGCTCTGCTGTGCCAAATCCGCTTCAGAAAAAGAAATGTCCATCAGCTGTTTCAGGATTGCCCAACAAAGACAATAATACATGCAGCTATCATCTCCAAAATTAGTTGTCAGCATTGTAACATTTTTCATCAGGTGGTGCTCACAATCATAACTGTTCTGGAGCTTATAGCACACCAGATAGGAGGCACATCAGACAATCCAGTGCAGTCTAGATTGGTTCATAAAAGGTTTTTGGTGGATGCTGCTATATTTACAAGAAGGATTCTGTACAATAGTAGCGACTCAGAAATATCTTTTATTAAGTGACTAAGTCGATCATGGAACCAGTGGAAAACCCTCAAAAAAACCTCATGATCCATTACATTTGCTAATACTCATTTTCTCAAAAGATATACTGAGTGTTGGGTGTATCACATCAGGAAGTTTAGAAGCAATATAATATGTAAGATTCAGATGATGGCCCAGCCAACAGAAATATCTGTTTCAATATCTTGAAACAATCAGTGGTTAAAAAATATTGAAGACCAATCACTTGTGGAGAACTTATAAAAAGGTAAGAAGGAAGACAAACCATGAAGGAAAGAGGTCCTGGTATTGCATAGAGCAGAGAAGTTGTTAGGGGTTGTCACGTCTCATAATCACTGTAAGAGATGACATTTCTAACATTTCTATTGTGGTTCCACAGGAATACAATTGGTAAAGCAGAATTAACTACCTTCCCAAATAAGAACACTTGTCCTAAAAACAACACAAAAAGCTATGCTTTGCTCCAAACATTTCTATAAATGTCTTTTTATCAGCCATATTGCTACAGTGCCAGACTGCAGCTTTAAATTGAAATTGTATGAATACAATGTGGGGAGGATTATGGCTCAGCAAAGACTCCAAAAGAAACATTGCAGATATTAATGTGCCCCAGACCAAAGTTATCAAGTATTATTTTGAATAATACCAGAGTGGCTGGTTTATCTGGGACTTGCTTTGTCTTTCTTCTTCGTCCGATATATAGCTCTGGCTATTCATTTAAAGAAAGCTGCGTAAGAGATTCACAGGAAAGGGGAGATGTCATTTCACTATTACGGTAGGGCACCACCGAGTTTCAGGGTAGAGGAGGCAGTGAACAGATTTGAACCTGCAAAGAATGAGGTAAGAAGTTATAGTCTAATCCTGCAAATATATTATCCTGCTATTTTCAGTTTTGAATTTCTTAACAGAATAAGTAGGTTAGGGGACTTAAGATATATTGTACACACCGAGTTGGATCTTGTTGTATATTGAATATTTCACCCACACTGACAACATTGCGTTTATTCTCAGGGCCACCATAACTCAAGGTAACCTAGAAAAAACACACATAACCCACATATTCAAAATTACACTTGTTAGAAATAAATAATTTTAAAAATTAGAACACATTTAAGTCCTAAAATTGGTTTCTACAGTTAGTATAATTAGTTACTAGAGATTGGAAATATATTACAGTCTCTCTAGGATTAAGATCAATTGAGAAATCTTAGTTGGGGAAGGGGAAATGAATAAAATTCCACAACTGCTGCTATCAGGTTAAACAATCCTTAAACTATTATAGGGGGAAAATCATATTACCTCCTTATCATAGCAATCTTTTTACTTAGAAGAAATAAAATATTTGCTTTTATTTTTTTTAATGTTTTGAGTATACATTACTGGATGTGAAGGGGAGCAAGTGTGTTCAATTTGGTGTTATTGCTCTCACTCTCTCATACTGGTCACTGGAAGTTCAACATGGCACCTCATGACAATGAACTCTATGAGGATCTGAAAAAATAAATTGTTGCTCTACATAAAGATGCCCCAGGACAGGGGCGGGTTTCAAAACCCGACACTACTGGTTTGCTCATTGGCGCTCACTTGCTCGTGTGATGCTTCTGTGCATCTGCACGTAGGCAGAGCCTCCTGTTCCTGCCGCTACCGGTTCACCCGATCCAGTGCAAACTGGTAGCAACCCACCACTGACCTAGGCTATAAGAAGATTGCCAAGACCCTGAAACTGAGCTGCAGCATGGTGGCCAAGACCATACAGTGGTTTAACAGGACAGGTTCCATTCAAAACAGTCTTCACCATGGTTGACCAAAGAAGTTGAGTGCCTGTGCTCAGTGTCATATCCAGAGGTTGGCTTTGGGAAATAGATGTATGAGTGCTGCCAGCATTGCTGCAGAGGTTAAAGAGATGGTGTGTGTGTGTCAGCCTGTCAGTGGTCAGACCATTCACCCTGCATGAAAATGCTCTACAGAGCTATCATCCCAGAAGGAAGCCTCTTCTAAATATGATGCACAAGAAAGCCCGCAAATGGTTTGCGGCAGACAAGCAGACTAAGGACATGGATTTCTGGAACCATGTCCTGTGGTCCCATGAGACCAAGATAAACCTATTTGGTTCAGATGGTGTCAAGCATGTGTGGCAGCAACCAGGTGAAGACTACAAAGACAAATGTGTCTTGCCTACAGTCAAGCATGATGGTGGGAATGTCATGGTCTGGGGCTGCACGAGTGCTGCTGGCACTGGGGAGCTACAGTTCATTGAGGAAACCATGAATGTCAACATGTACTGTGACATGCTGAAGCAGAGCATGATCCCCTCCCTTCGGATACTGGGTCACAAGGCAGTATTCCAACATGATAATGACCCCAAATACCTCCAAAATGATCACCGTCTTGCTAAAGAAGGTGAGGGTAAAGGTGATGGACTGGCCAAGCATGTCTCCAGACTTAAACCCTATTGAGTATCTGTAAGGCATCATGAAATGGAAGATGGTCCATGTCTCTAACATCTACCAGCTCTGTGATGACAGTGAGGAGTGGAAGAGGACTCCAGTGGCAACCTGTGAAGCTCTGGTGAACTCTATGCCCAAGAGGGTTAAGTCAGTGCTGGAAAATAATGTTGGCCCCACAAAATATTGACACTTTGGGCCTCATTTGGACATTATCAGGGGTGTACTCACTTTTGTTGCCACCAGTTTAGACATTAATGGCTGTGTGTTGCATTATTCTGAGTAGACAGCAAATTTACACCGTTATAGAAGCTGTAGACTCACTAAAGTGTAGGCAAGTGTCATTTCTTCAGTGTTGTCACATGAAAAGATATGCTTAAATATTTACAAAATGTGAGGGGGTGTACTCACTTCTGTGACATACTGTATCTTCAGAACCGAGCTTTTGTCTCAACAATAAGAGCAACTAACTCTTATTTTTTACCTTTACTTAGAAAATGTCCATCCTTTCTTCTCCTTGTTCTTCCCATCGCCATGAGAGAAATTCACAAAAGGCTTTTGTATTTTGTTTGTACTACATCAGTACTGTCGCAGATGATAAAATTGCAGCAGTCTCAGTATGAAACAGACCCTTTTAAGGAGGGAAGAGGAGGTGGGTAGGTGGGGGGCAAGAAGCATCTGCTTAGTTTAGAGAAGTGTCGTCCTTACTTGTCTAAGTGCAGCTCTACCACGCAGCCGCTGTAGGTTTTCCAGATGAGAGTGAAATAAAGGGCTGTGCAACAGCTTCACTTCCAACAGCCCCTCAATGATGTAGCCAATGGTGCAATCATCAGGGAGGCGAATTCTCTCTGCAGTGCTGATGAAGCTGCCAAGGCTGCCAAAAGCAAAAGTCAAGGAATGAATCTCTCCTTAGTTCTATTTGGGCCACAGGTGGGAGCAAGCCTTCCAAGTGCACCTACCTAGCCCATGGGCTCATCTTGAGGGCCAGACCTCTGCTGATGCAAAATCCAGCACCACCTGTGGCAAACCAAAATTTTGTAGTGGTCTAGCAAAATAAACAGATACATGTTAGTATGACTCAGCATTTTGTGATCAACTGGATATTATCAATTCTATTTGACTATTGGAAAGCCTCAGAAAATTGTTGGAGCTTTGGGAAACCAATCTTAAACCAAATTTGAATTTAAAGAAACACACCAGCTGTGGACTTGCTTTGTGTATAACTAGTTCCTCATATAGCTTCAATGAAATTGGTTCAGTCAGACTTATGGAAGGAAGCATGTATAGAATTGTAATTGTAATACTATTTTCTATGGTTGTAGAGCAGAATAATCACTATAATTAATTACAGAGAAACAGGCAACTGTAAGTAAAGGAATGAAAACACAACCGTATCTATAAATTCAAAGTTGAATTTTGTAATTTGTTTTAAAATGTGAAAATCTCCATATTTCTTATTTCACACGAGGAAGCTTAGATCTTTTAATTTCTTTTCAAAAATAATCTTTCATGTGTTCTGTATTCTGAAGGTTTGAAAATTTACAAATATATGTTGCCTATAAGTTGCATAATTGCCTAATTACTAAAAAGGATCTAATTATTTCAATAGTATGCTCTACTATAGGATACAGATAGAAAAGATTAGACTTCCCCAAACATGATACTATAATCTGAATTTTTCCCTATGACAGTAGCAAACTATGATATATGCTAATTTATATGTCAACAAAGTAGACTGTGGTTTTCTAAGGCAAACTTGCAAATAAAGTTTTCAGTTGTATTAGCCTGCCATGACTAGCAGTGAAGGATGGAGAAGATGGCATTTAATCTAAACCAAAAAAGACTGAACTGCCCTCTAGTGATTTTTCTGGTGTTTCTACTAGATATCATCCTTCTTCCATTGGTTTACTCATTTTGGCCTGCAAGACATACAGGTAACACTCACACCTAATAACCCTAAATTGGACCCGCAGCTACACTGCTAAGTGGGAAATCATATGGCCATGATTTTGCTTTCTGGATGGAGTCAGTTTCTCACCATGGACTTTTGATTGCCTCCAAATCATTCCCCAGGTGCCTGCCTCTATTTTGTACAAATCAAAAGCAATGTCACTACACTGGCAGTCTAGGGCTGGAAGCCTCTGGTGCACTATGGTAAATGCTTACAGTACTCTCTTGAAACCTCTTCCTCTCCAAACTCTCTGCTCTGGGGGAGGGAGAGAAAAAAGCAAGCAATTTCTGTAGGCAATCTCTTCTTTGCCTGAACCCTTCCCACTGTCAGTGCAATTCCACTGCTTTCAATGTGCAGAAGAGCAAACCACTTTCTCTCTTAAAATTCTTCTCCAATCTGTCTGTCCTGCAAGGGGGGGGAAATGCAGAGAGGGAAAAAGGAATCAATTTCTGCAGGCAATCTCTCCTCTATCACTGTCTTCCCTCTTGCCTTGCAGAGCGGAGAGGTTGGAGAAGGGATTTAGAGTACTGTAAGCTGTTTGTGTAGCATATCTGCAGTTCACATCATTGGGCTGCTGGCACAATTCCATTGCTTCCTATTTGTAGAAGAGCAAATAGGTTATTCTCTTGCAATCTGTTTCTTTCCAATATCTGTAATGAAGGGTGGGAAAAATCACACATCAGGCATAAGATGAGTACTGATCATAATGGCAATCACATGATTGAGGGACACTACAAAGGTTATAAATTGGTTGTAAAATTATTTTTCAGTACCATTGTAACTTTGAACGGTTACTGAAGACATGGTTGATAAGTGAGGACAATCTGTAATTAGCTTTTAAATAGCATATTAAGAGTTGCAGTCCAAAGTGGGTGAAATGGAAATTCGTCAAAACTAAAGATACCCACTCTGTTCCTAAAAATCTTCCATCCTACCTAATCCCAAAAAAACAGCTGAACTGTGCTAGTTCTAGGAATTTTAAGAAAGGGTGTTTCTGGTAACACCTTTTGAACTTCTGCCTAAAGTACTGCGATCATACTTCTGAATAAGGGTAACTCTAATGGAAAGATCACAAATATGGTTATCATTCTGCTTATTATTCTGAAATTAAGCACCTATGTCATAAAGAGAATCCTATTATGGATCGATAAACTGGAAGGATAGATGGCAATTCAATACCTTGTTTCTAAAGGATGCAACATTTTTATATTACTCACAAACAGGTTATATTATATGGAGGGAGGGAGTAGTAAAATTGAAGTCAGAGAAGGAGCACTGCTACTGGCAACAAAATCTATCAGCAGTCAGTTCAGTACAACAAAAGAAGCAAAGGTAGTCGGAAATAATAGCATCTGCAAAAGTCAACTTCAAGGCATGCCTCTTAGGGAAGTGTTGCCTGCTCCCATACTGGTGGGCTTGGAAAATAGCAAAATAGGGTGTGGAATTCCAGATGAGAGTAAACATGCAAGACTATAAAAATTTGCTTTTTTCAGTTCATGAAAACCAACAGTGAAAGAATCTGCTCACTGATCCATCATTCCGGAGATGGTCTGCTGCTTCAATTGGATGATCTAGACTTGGTCTTCCTATATATATATCTTGGCTGTGTGAAAAAGCAGATAAAAGACTCAGGAGACTTTTCAAATTCACATAGTTGTCATCGTCTACATGACAAAACCACCTGCAGAAAATGCAGAAAGGAAAATTGTAGTGGAGGTCATAACACAGATATAACAAAGCGCTCTTTGGAGGAGACCTCATTTTTCAGATATATGCTTTATAATGACATAACTAAAATGCCTGGGAATGGGGAGAGAACAAATGGAGAAAATCTTTTCAACTACATAAGATTTGATCAAACACAACATTCTCCTATTTTATCTGATCAAAAGAACAGCAGATGCTAATTGATGAAGCCAAAAGAGCAATGAAAGTAATTATTTATGAAACAAATGATTTCCACTTACTTTTGCCCAGACTCTAGAAATTTATCATATTCCACTGACATCTTGCAGCAGAGAGCTCGGCGGGTGTGAACAGCTGAGCAATTGGTATTAATTATATGGTCCCCTATGAAATAAAATTGATTGCAAAGGAACAAGCTATGTAGTTTCTGATAGCAAATAAGATCATATTCATATATGAAGAATAGCCCTGAGTATTACATTTATTATTCTACACTGCTCAGAGTTGCATTTCGTGAGATCGGAAGCTACATAAATTTGATTAATAAATAAATAAGCATCCAGTGCTAGCTGTGAAAGATCTAGACTGTATCATACAATGTCATGCTATAAGAACATGAAATGGAAAAAACCAATGGGCAAGCATGATAGTTTTACTTAATGCTTCTGAAGTTTTCACCAGGAATGTAAGAAAATTATTGTAGCCTTTAATAGTGCTACAGTATTTTTTGCAATTCCATGTTCCACAACTGTAAAGTTGTAGCATATCTTATATTAAATTTACCTCTGCCAGCATTACTTATCATTAGTGCTAGTGGAACATGAGCAGTCTGAAGGAATTTAAAGTTATTAGCATCAATGCAACATTCTCAATGGAGGCAAGTAGGAAGTATTTCAAAAAGAAAATAATCTTTTTGTACCCAGAAATAGAATTAACTGAATATAACATCATGAACAGCAAGTGCACTGTGGACTGCTATTTATTTTCAATCCTGTGCTTCTCAGGGCAGGACTGATTCCCGCACTCCTCAAGACAGTGACTGAGCTGGGGATCATCTTTTTGCAAAGCATATGGTTTACTCTATATAATCCTTTTTCTAAAAAGATAGTGCTTTGTAAGAGTGATTTGTATCTTAAAAATAAATCTGAAAAGTGAATGACAATTTACCTGTTCTACGATGCAGCTCACGATCTTCCCCGTCTGTGAATACAAACGTCTATAAGATACAAATCAAGAATTACTCATCTCCTGAAAATTTCAGAGTAGTGTTATTGTTAATTTCAGTCACAATGTTATATTGGTTTCTAAGAGCCTCAAGCAAAAAAGACTTTTTTTCCCCTTATAGGTTTCAAGAGTGTTAAGCACATTATTTGATAGGTCAGTGACCCCCAATCTTTTGGGCACCAGGGACTGATTCCACAGAGAGAGGCTTTTCTGCTAATCAGAGGAGGTGTAGTTTTGTGCACTGCCTGCATTCCGCACATGTGCGGATGGGGCTTCACTGGTTTGCACGGGGCCGGTTTCTAAGAAACCAAATATATGGCCTAATAAAGTACAAGAAACAGTCACACAATTCTTATTTTCAACTCAGCAAAAATCCCAACCAACCAAAAGTCAATGGTTTTATAGCTAGTTTGGTTTACTGGTTAAGGCACCAGGCTAGAAACCCGGAGACCGTGAATCTAACCCTGTTTTAGGGATGAAAGCCAGCTGGGTGACCTTGAGCCAGTTACACTGTTTCAGCCCAATTCACCTAACAGGGTTATTTTTTGTCCAGGCAAAATAGGAGGAAAGAGAACTAGGAATGTCCATTGCCTCGAGTCATTTGTAAAAATAATAAAGATGGGATAAAAATATTCTCAATTGAATCATTGTATAACTACCAGCCATTTATGATATACCTTCATGCAGAAAAAGATGCCAGAATCGGCAAGCATGCATAACTGATCTGATGCATGATGAATCTGCAGAGATGTTTCATTAGGGACAAAGGAAGGGGCTAGCTTGAATAGCCCTTGAGTTCTGCAATGTATTATTTACTCATGCCAGGAATTCCCTGTTAATGGAGAGCTTCTAGAACTCTAATGTCTGGGGAAAGGAGGGAATTGGGAAAGGAGGAGTGTAAGTAGGTAAAATTAACATTTTTACTCTAATTGGAGAGATTTAGATTTCAACTAGTGTGCTGTCATATAAAAAGAAAATAAGCAAATAATTTGTTTCCAACACTACGATGGTAAAAGGACATTGTGTTCAACCTTTGAAAAAAATTTTAACGTGCACTTTTATACATAACTCTTAATAATAAATATCACTAACAAAATAACATGTTAAGTAAATAGTGTTCTTACCTGACCTTTGGCCTGGGATATCCATGTTTGGAAGAGCAGGTTTAGCCTTGTTTTATGATATTTCCTTGTGGTTTTCACAGCAATAAAAATATCTTTCAATTCCAACTTTTCCTTAGCAGAAACCTCAGCAGATTCCATATGTATCACATTGGGTGGCATTTCATTTATCTTTCCATTATCTTTCAGATGGAATCCACCGGTGTCTGTCACATAATAATTCAATTTTTCAAATAGATTCTCTTTTATTAAGGGCACTGTATTGTCAATCTCAATATCCAAAGAATTGGGGGAATTGAACTCCACCTGCTTAAGTGGGGTATCATTCTTGTTGAAAGTATTAAAAACAAGAGATGGACGTGGCTGAGGATAGATTTCAAATTTCCAGATAGATTGGAATTTGGGAATTAGCAAAAGGAGAACTGTGCAAATGATAATGGAGAGCAGGAAGCATATCTTACTGAGCCTAATGCAAGAGAAGCTCATTCTTCAGCCCCTAAGGGCATTTGCCATCTTGTAAAACTGGGATATCACTTCCCAGTGATGATGAAGCCTTTGAAATGAAGCCCAATTGTGTAAAAATTATTGAAGCTGTGGGACTTTTATAGCCATATAGTATCATCGTTGTGGCATTCAATCATTAGGGGTTGATTTTGTTGTATAGTGGGACCCGAATTTATCAGCCTAAAACACAGAATTTGTCACCTGTTACATGAGAGACAAAAAAGAAAAAAGAAAATTGAACATTTGAAGTAAAGTTAAGAATCAAAGTGCCTTAAAACCATCAAGGAGATGGTTACCTGTAGACTATCATATGAATATACGAAACTGCTTTATACAGAATCATAACTGATCTCCCTGTTCCAATATTATTAACTGACAGCAGTTCTCAGGTCTTTCCAATTATCTGCTTTTGTTTTCCTCAGAACTTTAATGTGTGGGATACTGTTGAAATTCTGCTATTACAAAAGAAAAACAGGATATTATGCAAAAAACAATGCATTTTAGAGCTTTATGTGTATTATTAATGAAAATGACCTTAAATAACATTTAGAAAACATGCTGAAAGGGAAATATAATTTTTAAAAAATGTTATGCCTGTGAGCTTCTGTGACTTGTTCTATTGATTTAAGCCTACTTAAAAAGGGATCTACAATATCTAATTATTGTATATAATCTATATATACAATCTACAGCAGGACTGTCAAATTCGCTTCATCACATTGTCATGTGACATAGATAGGGGGTGGGGGCCAGCCCATGATGCATCCAGCCCACAGGCTTCACACCCCTGATCTACAGTATATTTAGTAGAAACTTCCACAAAATAAGAAGATAATTGCATTTGTTGGATGATTAGTCTTATTTTGGGAAAATAAGTAAAACCAAATTAATAATTGAAGTTAAATGGTTTATTCAAGAGAAGAAAAAAAAGACTCACAGAAACTTTCTATCTAGAAACATGCATTGTGAATACTGTTAGACCACATACCATTAGTGGGTGTTGTTTAATTAAGCAATGGATAATACTGGTATTTTACCTCTTTTCCTAACACCTAATTTTTCTTCTTGATGCTCCCCCTTTTCTCTCTTACTGACATGTTTTCTTTTTCCCACCCAGACTTCCAGAAAAACCAGATCAACCTTGCATAACCCTCTGAATTAAGTGTTTGCAAACCACTTTTGAAATGAGGCCAAAAAGTGCATGAAATTAAGGCAAGAATCACATTGGCCACGCCCCTGCTTTATATTATAGGGGTGGTGAAATTACCTTGTAGAATTGCAGTCCAATCTGCACAGAATCAGATGAATTAAATCAAATGTGCTTAGGAAACCCCAATAGGACAAACAAATGAAATTTACAGATTTTATTTTTAAGTGTACTGATGCCTTGGTAAATAAATTTTCACAGCTCCCCCACCCAAAAAAAAATGTCCGTATGAGGTATGTATGAGATCATTCCAGTAAATAAGCAAAAAGTAAAGGATATATTCCAAGCAATATTTGTATTTTTTTCAGAAAAGGACAACTGCTTCCCCCAAGAACTGCTGCTTGTTTTCAAAGGATGGAAAGTAATCAAGCAGAGAAGCAACTAGTATTAAGGAGAAATTTCCTGAAAGTTAGAACAATTAATCAGTGGAACACTTGGAAGTTTTTAATAAGAGACTGGACAACCATTTGCCTGAAATGGTATTAGGCAGCTTTAGTGGATTTCAACTCCCAGAATTCTCCAGGCAGCATAGCTTAGTTTTATGTGTACAGCATAGCTCAGGGCTCTCCAACCTTGGCAACTTTAAGCCTGGAGGACTTCAACTCCCAGAAGCAAAGCTGAATGGGGAATTCTGGGAATTG